>CAUYRT010106428.1:0-100439 GCA_963574885.1 Lepilemur ruficaudatus
CTGGGCTCAAGCGATCCTCCTGCCTCAGCCTCCCGAGTAGCTGGGACTACAGGCATGTGCCACCATGCCCAGCTAATTTTTTCTATATATTTTTAGTTGGCCAATTAATTTCTTTCTATTTATAGTAGAGACGGGGGTCTCGCTCTTGCTCAGGCTGGTTTCGAACTCCTGACCTTGAGCGATCCGCCCGCCTCAGCCTCCCAGAGTGCTAGGATTACAGGCGTGAGCCACCACACCCGGCCAATTTTAGAGCATTTTCTGATTTTGGATTTTGGGATTTGAAATGCTCAACATATATTAAAAATATACTGGGAGAACCCTAGGGAGGGGCACAGTACATCCTGGTGGTTCCGGAAAGACTCCATGAGACTGGTGCTATTTGAAAGGCGTGGGGAGAGTCTGCATAGGCAATTAAGCAGGCCATAGGGAGCCACCGAAGATTCTTGAGCAAGGGCGTAGCAGGATAAAAACCAGTTTCAAGAAAGCTAGAATGGCGGTACTGCGGAGGAGAGAGAGGGGTGAGAAGAGAGGTGACAATAGGGAGAAGAGTCAGAGGCCTTAGGCAACAGTAAGGGGCCTGAGAGGTCTGTCACCAGTAGAGGATTGGAAAGAAGAAACTGTTAGGACAGAAGAGACCATAGGAGAGTCACCAAGAAGAGGAGGGCAACATAAAGAAGAGGTGAAGAGGTGGGGTTGAAGAGGTGGGGTCCGTTCAAGTGCAGAGGGGAGGCCCAGGGACAGTGTGAGGAGCTCCCCACCCTCAGATCCCCGCCGAGCAGTCAGGGTGGACAGTACTGACACAGGAAAGTGACTCCTGGTGTCGGCAGCCAGAAGTTCAAGGAGTCCTTGGCTTCCTGCAAGAAAGAATTTAGGGGCGAGTGGGTGGTGTACAGTGAAAGTGAGATTTATCTGGCAACTGCGGAAAGTCGGCTCCGCAGACAGAGGCAAGTTCTCCCTGCACAGGGGACCCGGCCCCCTGGTTTCTGTGGCCTTTCTATTTGAGCTATGGCTTAATTAACAAGAGGAGGAATATTCATGAAGGGGCGGCGTTTTCTTGGCCTCAGGGTGACACCCTCTATTCCTCCACCGCCTGGGCTCTCGCGGATTGGCACTTGCCCTGCCTCCATCCTGTTTTGATCAGGGCAGTTTGAAACTTTGAGGCTTCCTGCCTCGGGTAATGCTACGGCAACGCCCACTGCAATGCCAAAAGCAGTACCCAAAGCACTACCTGCCCGTTCCTGTCTCAGTATGTCGCTAGCTTTCCTCCTTGTCCCCAGCTCCCTCCCCATCACAGATACGGAAAGGGGTAGAAGAGGCCAGAGCAGGGGACGAGGTGGCAGTAGAGAAACAATTCTATCGCGCCCTGGACATCCGGGCCCCGAAACTGCAACTCTCTGGGCGCGCTTGAGCGCCGCGGGGGCGCCAGAACACCTCGGTCTTGGTGCGGCACCGCTTTTGTTTCTCAGAGGTTCCGCCAAGCCCAGCGCCTCCAGGATACGCACAGGCCCCGCCCAGGCTGGGCCTTGGTAGCCACTGAGGGAAGCGCGGAGGCGGCTGAAGACCCCGCACGTCTGGGAAGCACATCCAGGTTTCCCCGCTCCTCCTCCGTCACCTCCTGCTGGTTTGTGTGGCCCTCGCAAGTTAGGGAAACTTTCTGAGGCTCAGTTTCCTCATCGTAAAAGGAGAGTGGTAACGTCTCCTCCCTGGTCCCCAGTGGGTTGAAAAGTGACATGGGCTGTGGCCCTAAGCGCAGCGCCTGGTTCACAGCTGATGTTCGCTAATTGTGCGCTCCCGGGGAGGGAAGGGCAGAAACCTGGAGTTCACACGCAGTCCCCTCTCGACTTCCCTTGACCACTGCTGCGATCTTAGACGCCGGCCTCATTTTCTGCCTGCTGCACCTGCCAACCTCTCCCACCCTGCTGCCAGGGAAACTTCCCCAAGGCTGGCTCAGGTTGTGGCTGCCCATTGCCTAAGGACCCCATCCCAGCAGCCAGGCTCTCCAAACCGCTGTCTACCTACCTGCCTTTCCTGCTCTCTGCCATAGCTCAGCCACTGCCGCCCTGTGCTTCAGACAAACCCGACTCTCCCCGTGCCCCATCCCCGCTCCTTCTGGCAGTCCCAGGCCAGAGGAGTCCTGCCGCACCGGACGGCTCTCTGGCCCTCCTTGCTGTTGCCCAGGCACTCCTAGCTTGTCTGCTAGTCCACAGCTCCTGTCGTAGCTTTACCTGCCCCCCGGCTAGAGGCTGTACTTTGCACACAGAAGGTGATTTGAGAATGTTTGTGGGATTGAAGTTGAACTGATTTTCATAAAATGCAAAAGAGTTCTGGCAGCTGCATGGAGTGAAATTGCCCCTGCCTCTGTGCTGGCCTTTGCCATGGCGATGCGATACACACACAGAGCCCTGGGGCGGGGAGCAAGCACACTGTCCTTAGACTCGGCCAGTCCCAGCTTTGCCACCTGAATGCTCTGTGTCTTCCGGCTTGTTTCTCAACCTCCCTGTGCTCCCTTCAGTAGGATCCTCTGTAACACAGGGCTGATAAAACAGCACCAGGCGTATCCACATCCGACGTGGTGTCCCACTGCCTTTACTCCCTGCCACAGCCCTGGGAGGTAGTGAACTAGACCAGCGCGTCCATTTCACAGGCGAGGAAACCGAGGTACAAGGCCGAGTGAACTGCCCAAGGCAGGGGGGAGCAGAGACCCAGATTCTGGCTGCAGATCTGGAGTCGTGATGTGCAGACCCTGTGCTCAGCGTGTGTAAACTCCACTCGTCCAGTATGTGCGAGGGACAGTGGCATGGCCTGTGCGTGAAGATGTGGTACAAGGTAACGACCATCATTTGTTTCCATGAACAAGGACACTGAGGGGCAGGTTGCCAGAGGACCCCAAGGTGGCTCGATCCCACTTCATCATCCACGGTGTTTTATTATAATCCCCAGGGGAGAGCAGGCTCATGGGCCCAAGCTGTGCTGGGGGCCCCCAAGGGGCAGAAAGCTCACAGCCCTTTCTGAGACCCCACAGGGCCAGGTGACACTCACAGGTGAGTCTAGGGCTTGCCAGGCCCTGCTTTCATGCAGCTGTTTTTCAAAGCCCCTCACCTCCCTTTCTGTCCCTCCCAAGGAGAGCAGCCGGTGGGCCCAGCCAGCCGTGGGCAGTAATGAGCCCAGGGCAACCGGGAAGGCCGTGGGGAGTCGCTGAGCCCCCTGATCCACCCGCCAGTGCTGGTGCTGTGGGGCACTGAGACGAGTGGGCCCCCGTCCCCTTTCTCTCTTGTTTATTTTTTATAACGTGATGACATTACTTTTAGGACATAAAGTAATTGCCTCTTATGTTCTGACACCTCTGTGTCTGACCATTATCTAAAGCAGTGGTTCTCAACGTGGTGGGATTTTGCTCCTCCTGGCACATTGAGCAACATCAGGAAACGTGTGTGGTTGTCACAGTGTGGGGACTGTGGTGCCACTGGCATCTAGTGGGTAGGGGCCAGGGATGCTGCTAAACATCCCACAAGGCACAGCCCAGCTGCCTCCCTGGCCACGCACACAGAGAAGTGTGGGGCCCCAGATGTGAACAGTGCCGAAGCCGAGAAACCCTGCTGTATAGAGAGTGCCACGCGTCAGATTGCCGGCGCAGGAGGGAATCCATGTGCTGGGGGCTGGGGTCCAGAGAGGGGTAGTGTCTTGCCAAAGGACACACAGGAAGCTGTGATACAAATCGGTACACAGATTCAGGACTCCCACCTAGTTGGTTGATGTTCTTTTTTTAGTTGAACAGTAATTTTTAATAGCTTGTAACTCACTTTTATGAGTTAATGCTCTTTTAATGTCAACTCAGCATGATGAGTGACATCTGCTCTGTGAAGCACTGTGGTTCAGGAGGCAGAGGGCGGCCACAGTAACTTGTGAGCAGGGAGTGATTGCAGCTGTAGCCAGCACAGCAGGCATCACGTGGACCAGAGTGTCCTGTTGGGGCCCCGCCACCTGGCAGTCCTCCCTGGGGCCCGGCCAGATGGAGGAGGAAGGCTTCATTATCCAGATTTGCCCCAGGGTAGGGGCCTTGTGGGAACCAGGCACAAGCTGGAGGCAGGGGCACCTGGAGAGCTTGGCAGGGGACAAGAGCAAAGAGGGGGGTGGGACCACTCCAGAAGATGACAGTAAGGAACTAGGTCCTCTGTGAGGACAACATTCTTCAGGGCCCCTTACAGCCACTGCTCCTGGCAGCCAAGAATGAATGAATGGATACATGAATTAATGAAGGACAGATGGACGGATAGTGGGAGCAGCAGGCTCTGAGCTGCTCAACAGGCAGAGAGCGCACCTGGCCTGTCACTCCCCTGCTTGGGACCTGAGTACACACCACTCTGCACCCCCTCCGCAGGTTGGTCAGAGGGTAGGACAATCCCCACCTTGCAGGGCTATGTTCCTGGTTCCGGAACTCCTCACTGAATGCCGTCACTGACCCGGTGATGCTCTCTGTCCCTTGATTCTCAGTGGGTGGCAATAATGACGACTATCATAACAATAACAAGGGCAGGTGGAACCAGACACTGCGTGGCAGCTTTCAACTCACCAGCTGTGTGACCTGGGCCAGCCCCCACCTCCCTGATCCTCGGCTCCCTCCTCTTGAAATGGAACTGGGGACAATCTTGTCCAGGAGCCTGGTGAGGAGGTCAGGAAAGTACCTGCACGGTGCGGTGCCGGTGCCGGGGGCCAGGCTGCTAAGAGGAGGTAGGCGTGTCCTTCCCGCCAGCCTGCCCAGGTCTTTCCAGGAATCTGAGAGTCTCCGCCCCGTGTTTGACAGTGGCAAGGTCTGACACACCTGCCTCCTGACACTGACTCAGGGCAGGTCAGGTGACTGGCAGGTCACACAGCCCTAAGGCCCAGCCTGCTGCTGCCTCTCCACACCCTCCTGGGCCCCAGGGTTTCCCACTGCGTCCCCCCAGCCCTGCCTCGGAAAGTTGGTGGAGCCCTGGCTGCTAATGGGCCCCTCAAGCCTCACCAGTGCAGGCCCTCACCTTGCAAATGGGAAAGCTGAGGCCCAGAGAGGGTCTTTGCCGTCTCTGAGGACACACAGCAAGTCCCAGGGGGCTTTCCGTGTCCAGTGCCCACACCTTTGTCCTGAAGAGCCGTTGGCCTCCCTCTGAGTAGACTGTTCTCTTCTCTCCTTTCCTCCTCTTCCTCCCTCTGCTTGTCTTCCCCCTCTTATTTTATTTGTCCTCTTACAATGAGTCTCGAGTCCCGAGTGCCTAGTGTAGCCCCCTCCCCCGCCACCAGGGACTGTCGGCTCAGTACATGAGGAATTTCCCAGGAATCCGCATGACGATGACTTGGCCCTCTCACGTCTGGGAGCGGCCGTGGCTGCCTGTGGGACGGCCGCCGTGCTCCTTCAGGCCCTGTGTGAACTGGGCCTGGGCCAAACTCCAGACGGGAAAACAGGCACGTTGTTGAGAAGCCCAGGGGACGGCAGTGAGAACAGGCACGTGACCCAGCCACCCAGCACGCCGCATCTGCCGCCCCACGCCCTTTCTACCCGGCTGTGCTGAGCCGGGACGTTTCCTGCATGCAGAGGGCGCCCCCAGCCGCTGCTCTGAGGGCAGATGCCTGTGTCGTCATCTCTCAAAGGCTCCCTGTGACGCCGGGCCAGCAGGGTTGCATAGCCTGTTAGAAATGCAGAATCCCAGGCCCGCATCAGACCCCCTGAATCCCATCTACTTTATCGACAGTCCCCAGGCGGCTGGTAAGCGCATGCGGGCCTGAGAAGCACTGGCGCCGTTCTGGAGTGACGTGCTCTGGCACACCCGTCCCCTGTGTTGAGACGGGCTCTGTCAGAGAAGGCCTCCAACAAAACCACGTGGACGGCGGAGTAGGTCGATGGACAGACCCTGCTTCCAACACCGTGACCCCAGACAAGTCACGGCACCGCTCTGAGCCTTGGTTTCCTGTGGTCACAAGACAAGAATGTGCAAACCGACCACATGACGTCCCAGGAAGCCGCTCGCCATCTAGAAGGAGAAGCAGCCTGTGGGGAGGGTGTGAGTCATCCAGAAAGCTCCGTCCCAGGTCTCAGATGAAGGTCAGGGGCCACATAGAGAGAAAGAGAGGACGGCGTCAGCTGTCCGAAGTGGCCTGACACAGCCACGAGCTGCCCCTTCAGCCCAGGCCTGGTGCAGCTCACCCCGATTCTGCTTTCAGGCCCCCTTCCCACCCTCTGCAGCACAGCCGAGTGAAAGACAGCTGCCTGGCCCATGTGGCCGCAGCACAGGAGGCTGGGCATGTGCCAGAGCAGGTCAGAGGGGACGCCAGGCTGGGGGCACTCTCGGGCCTGTCTCCCTGCAGCTCGGCTGCTGGAGGCCTGGAGTGGCTTTCTCTGCCGGCTCAGTGTGGAGGTGACAAGCAGGCCCTGGAGCCAGCCTGCTGGCTGTGTGACCACCCCAGTTATCTAATGATGCCTAGCAAATCACCCCAAAACTTAATGGTTAAGACAATGTCAGTATTTTGCTCATGTACCTGTAATCTGGGCAGGTGCTCAGCGGGTGGGGACAGCTGGTCAGTGGAGGCATCTTGAAGGCTGGGGGCTCGACTTGTCAGAGGGTCCCTCACCCTTGGGGCTGGTGCTGGCATTCCTCGGGCATTCCTCGGGCACGTGTCTGTCTCTGTGTGGCCTCTCCTCCTGGTCTCTTCAGCATGCGGCTTCGGGGTGGCTGGACTTCTTGTATGTCAACTCAGGGTTCCTGGGATTCTGATCCCAGAGAGAAGCCAGCCCATATGCAAGGGGGAGGGGAATTAGATTCCACCTCTTTTGAGAAGAGTCAAGGAATTTGCCAACTTGTTTGAAAATATCAGAGCGACCTTGGGCACATTACTTCACTTCTGTGGGCTTCAGATTTTTCCATTTGTAAAATTCAGTTAAATGTGGCCCTCCCTCCCAGCTGTATTAGTTTGTTTTTGTTTTGTTTTTTTGAGACCGGGTCTTGCCCCAGCTAGAGTGCAGTGGCATCATCATAGCTCACTGCAACCTCAAACTCCTGGGCTCAAGCCATCCTCCTGCCTCAGCCTCCCGAGTAGCTGGGACTACAGGTGCCATGATGCCAGGCTAATTTTTCTATTTTTAGTAGAGATGGGGTCTCGCTCTTGCTCAGGCTGGTCTTGATATCCTGGCCTCAAGTCATCCTCCTGCCTTGGCCTCCCAAAGTGCTGGCATTACAGGTATGAGCCACCATGCCTGGCCATGTATTAGTTTTCTATGGCTGCTGTAACAAAGCCATCAACTCAGTGGTAAAACAATACAAATATATTATCTTACACTTCTGCAGTTTGGAAGTCCAACATGGGTCTCAGTGGGCTACAGTCAGGGTATCAGCAGGGCTGGATCCCTTCTAGAGGCTCTGGGGGCGTCCACTCTCTTACCCTTTCCAGCCTCCAGAGACTGCGGCCCCAATATCTTGACTCTTGGCCCCTTCCCCCACCTTCAAAGCCAGCTACAGCATGTCCAGACCTTCTCACATGGAATCACTCTGCCCTCCACAAACAATGACCCTTGTGACTATGTCGTGCCCACCTGAATAATCCAGGAAATCTCCCTATTTTAAGGTCCTCTGATTAGCAACCTAAATTCCACCTGCAACTTTAATTCCCCTTTGCCATGTGACATATTTGCAGGTCCTGGGCATTAGGGCATAGACATCTTTGAGGGTGGGGGTCATTATTCTGCCTGTCACAATAGGGTTGTTGAGAAGATTAAACAACATAAGTGACATACTGTGATGCATGCTTGGCACGTGGGAAGCGTTCAGTATGTACCAGCCACTGCTACTACACATCTGAGCCACTGAAGGAGTCCAGGGTGGGCCTTAGGGACAGACTGAAACTATTGTGAGAAGGGACATGGTCCAATCTCCTCTTTTCATAGATGATATGATTAAAGCCCAGAGAGGGATGATAATTTGCCCAAGGTCACACAGCAATCTAAGGAGGGGCTGCTCCCTACCACCCCTATGACTGTACTAAGTTGCCCCAGACCCACCCAGAGGACCCTGGGTGATACAGAGGGGCGTGCCCATGTCTTCCCAGCCAGATCCTGCAGCTCCTGAAAGGCAAGCTGGTGGTGGGTCATGACCTGAAGCATGACTTCAGGGCGCTAAAGGAGGACATGAGCGGCTACAGCATCTACGACACGTCCACGGACAGGCTGCTGTGGCACGAGGCCAGACTGGACTACTGCAGACGCGTCTCCCTGCGGGTGCTGAGCGAACGCCTCCTGCGCAGGAACATCCAGGTGAGGGCCTCGTCCTCCTCCTCCCAGGCGGGAGCACGCCATGCGGCAGTCCGGCTGAGGCACTGCTCCTGGGTCCTGCCGTGGGGACCCGGCGCTCCACCCAGGACTCTAAAAACCCATGGTGGCTCCATTGCAAATAGTTGGTTCAAAGACTCTATTCCCTCCATTCTGAGAGGCCGTGTGCTTGGGAGAGGGAGGGCGTGTGTGCTTGGGCTATCCCCAGATTGCAAGCAGTTTATCTGAGAGGTGACCCCAGGAGGCGCCGGTGGAGTGAGGATGGGGACAGGAAGGGAAAACACCCAGTTAAGGTTTGTTTTGTTGCTGACATCAAGCCAGTCGCCCTGTAGATAATGAAGCTTAGTCCTGCTACAGAACTCTGGGACGCGGTGTAGAGCACACACCTCCCATGTATCCCCGGGTATCTGCACCCGCTTCCGGCAGCCACCAGGGCAAGGCAGACTCCAGCAAAGCTGCGGGGAGGGCGTGCGCGTGTAGGGGTTGTAAGCACCTGTTCTGGGTCAGACTGCACCAGGTGCTGGGACACAGGGGTGAGCAGGACTGTCCTTGTCTTTAAGGATCTGTTGGTTAGATGGGAGGTAAGCAGATGGCCCGTAAGCAGTTCATTAGCGCACATGGTGGGAAGTGTCCGTTGGAGGGAAGGGCAGTGCCCTTGCCCTGGGAGCAGGGAGGAAGGAGGGGCTGGCAGGGCGGAGGCCAGATCGGAACAGAGTCTGAAGGTGAGTCTTAGCCTAGGATAGGGGGACGGGATGGGGACCGCGTAGTTGGGGGAGGGCTCGGGACCATGGAGCCCACCCCTCACCCATAGGAACCGTGTCTGGCGCAGGGAACAGGCCTGAGTCTGGGCCTCTCTGTTAGCTGCCAGGCACACAAGGACCAGGCTGGGCTTTCCCTGGAGCCCTTGTCACTCTGTGGCCATCAGCCTCTGGCCTTGAGCCTGACACAGGCCCCTCCTCAGCCTCTGTCTCGGGGCTCACTAAGCCTGGTTGTTCCAGGGGCGCAGCGCCCACCCGCCAGCCCCTGCCTGCACTGATGCTCCTAGAAGCCAGCGCCCAAGCACCCCCCAGTGTGCACAGTGGTGCAGCCGATCACCTGTGCCCCCCAGGACACAAGGAGCTGACGTGGGGGATCGTCACAGAGGGGCAGTGATGTTACCTCCCCTCCAGGGAAGGAATGGCATCCTGTGGGTTCTCCATCCCAAGCTGCTGGCACAGGGGAATGGGCCGCACAGGAAAGGAAGGGTCCTCCAAGGTATCTTCCCTGGGAGGGTGCTGGGCATTTGACATCTCTCATGCTTGGGTACTAGCTTCTAGGAGCATCAGTGCAGGTATGAGCTGGTGGGTGGGCACTGCACCCTGGGAACAACCAGGCTTAGTGAGCCCTGGGGCAGATGTGCTCAGGCCCACTTTACAGAAGAGGAAACAGAGGCCCAGAGATGGAAAGTGGCTTGCCCAGGGTCACAGAGCTCGTAAGCAGGGGAGCTGGAATTCGAACCTGGGTCTGTCTGATTCCAAATCCAGGCCCCTCCATCTCCCCGCGCTGGCAAGCAGAGGATGCTCGTGGCATCTTCTGCTCTGTCCTTGGCTTCCTTCCCCACAGAGGACAGTGGTAGAGCACATGACCTCTGTGCCTTAGTTTCCTCATCTGTCAGTCAAGGGGAGTGGTGGGGCACAGTGCCCGGGGCCACCATGCTCCCCACCTGCTTATTAGCAACACGAGTAAAGCCTCCCTGAGCTGGGCTGCATCACCAGGTCAGCACCCCGTCTGGGCTCTGGGAAAGGAGCCTTGCGGGGGAAGGGAGGCCTCTCTTGACACAGGAACGATGGAAAACATGGCCGGGCCAACGGCCCGCTGACCCCATGCTGGGCCCTGGCCAGGATGCCGGGGCTGGGCAGGGGATGTAAAGGTGCCAGCAGTGGGAATTCGCCTGGCATGGAGGGCTCCGTGGGGTGTAAATCCCAGCTGTACAACTTGCCGACTTGTATGCGAGCCTCAGTGTCACCGTCAGTAAAATGGGGGAATAGTCGTATCCAGCTTGGTCAGAGGTTTAATGCAATAACGTGAGCCTAGTGCTTGGCACAGGAGGAGCAGAAAATGGCAGTCACTTCTCCTTTGAGTGGACTGAGTGGCCCCGACTCCCACCACCCCTATAAAGTCTGGACTCCCCACCACGGCATTCAAAGCCTCCGCTGGTGGGTCCCAGCCCACCGCCCCCTCCCAACACCGTCTCTCAGGCTGCCCCCTGGGAGCTCTTATTGTAGCTGCACACGCACTCCCCGTGTCCCACACGGCCTGCGGCATTTGGTCTCCCCTTATTGACACCCTCCTTCTCTGAGCAACCCCTCCCCCCGTCCCCAGCTGGATGTCCTCACGCCCTCCTCGTGTCCTGGAGCTCCTCGCTAGAGCTGCCGGCTACTATGCGGTCTGATGGCAAGTCTGCAGCCTCCGCTCCCCACGCCAGACTGCGGCCACCTTGCGGGCACAGCCTGGGTCTCCAGATGCTGGATTTCGTGCCTGGGCTTGGTGTCTCTGGGCCCGGGGCTGAGGGGGTGAAGCCAGGCCAGCTGCAGTCATCTGCTGAGTCTCCCAAACCCAGGGTGTCAGAGGCCTGAGCGAGACTCGCCCACGGACCCACCTTGAGCCCCTAGAAATCAGGTGTGAGCAGGGGGAACCCTGGTGACTGGGCCTCTGGATTCGGCCCCGCCCCAAGTCCCCACCCTGTGCCTGTGCCCGCAGAACAGCCGATTTGGACACAGCTCTGTGGAGGACGCGAGGGCGACAATGGAGCTCTACCACCTCTCCCAGCGGATCCGGGCCCGCTGACGGCCCCCGCCGGGATGCAGAGACCGAAGCGCCATCCAGTCCCTTCCCCAGGCACTGGGGTCTCATCTCTTCAGGACAGCAACTCCTTTGTTTTGGAAAATGTATCTTTCATAGTAAAATGGCTCTATATTTTCTCTACTCCGTCACTGGATTTTCTTATCTTTTCCCTTCTCTCAGAGACGGGTTAGCGGTGGACAGGGCCCCACTGCGTGGCGCTGACAGGGAGTGAAGACAGGCCAGGGGCTGGGCAGTGTCCATTTCCTTCACACCTTGAGTCCTGGGAGTCCAGGATTGAGTTTGGCGTAATTACTAACCCCCCTCTGCCTCCCTGCTCCTGTTGGGTTTATGACCGGAGGGGCGCATTATTTCCTGCGTGCACCTGCTCTGGGGTCCACCATCTCCTCTGGGGATCGGTGCCGCAGCGCTTGTGAGCTTCCGGCAACAGTACAGGAAATGCGATGGGTGCCACCCCTGGTGACCTTGAGCAAGTCACCCCTCCTCCTATGTGTAAAATGAGGAAGCAAAGCTAGTAAACCCCGGAGTCAGAGAGAACTAGGTCGGAATCCTGGCCTTTCCGTTTAGTAGCCATGTAACCTGGGCAAGTTACGTAACCTCTCAGTCTCTCCATCTGTGAGATGGGGAACCGTAACGACTCGTAGGGTTCTTGTGAGATGCTGCATGCAAAGCCCTGGCACCCTGCCTGGCCGACATCAGCACCCAGCAAGTGTCAATAACTGTTATTCCCTGGACCACCTGCAGATCTAGAGGACGCTGGGCAGGGCCGCTGCACTCTGCTCCGGGAGCTCGGCTCACGGAGGGAAGGGCAGAGTGTGTTCCTACTCCTTAGACTCGACTGCAGAGTAGTTGTTTGAACCTGGGTCCCACCTCAGATCCGCTAGTGGAGAATCACGAGGGTGGGGCCCAGGCAGCTGTCCATTTCTTAACCTCCATGGGATGAGTCTGATCCCAGGGCATGCGAATCACCTGAGGTGCTTTCTAAGCAATCCCAGTGTCTGAGCACAGTGCTCTCACGCCACAGCGAGCGTCAGCGTCACCTGGAGTTTCTGATTTGGCGGGTCTGGGGGAGCTCGAGAACGTGCCTTTCTAACAAGTTCCTGGTAGATGGGGACGCTGCTGGTCCGGGGACCACGCTTGGAGAGGCACTGCCTGAGCAGCAGGGGATTGCAATGTGCAGCCACAGTGGAGTGCCGGCCCCAGGGCTGAGCGCCCCCGCATAGACTGCGTCTCAGGTCCAGCCTGTCCCCATGCCATCTCCCTTGGCTGCCTGCTCATGCAGAGGGAGGTCTGCAGCCCTGGAAGATGGGTCCCAGATAGACCTACTGCATAGATGAGGGACTCGAGCCAAGGCTAGGAACCCACAGGATTCAGGTCCAGACCTGCCTGACCCCAAACTCAAGTTGTTTTTTCTCGGCTGCTTTACAATGGCAATGCCTCCCACCTGCGCCACTGGCCTCTGGGAACCGGGTGGGCTCCTTCCCACATCCAGAAGGGTGAGGAGGCGCAACTTGCTCTCTCAGGGTTCTCTCCTGCCCTGTCCCCAAGTTTCAGGGTAGTGACCCAGCCAGCCCTCTGCTGTTTGATGGTTTCCTTAAAACCTTCAAAGCTGCTGTGTGCGTCGGCCTTGTCTGGCTGCCGCCGGCCACCAGGTGGTGCCCTTGGGCCATCCGTCTGAGGAACACCTTGGGACGAGAGGTGTCAAGGGCAGCGTCTTCCGACATGCCTAGGGAACTGTTCCGGGGACCCTCTGGGCTGTCCACACTCAGCCGCAGAATCCAAGGCTCAGAGAGGGGCTGGGACGGGATGCTCAGAGCAGACGGGATGCAGCCTGGTCTGGGAGGGGACCCAGGGCTCCCCGACTCTCAGCCCAAGGTCCAGGCTTCCTTGAAAGGAGAGACAAAGGAAATCTCTAACCCGGCCTCCTGCTTCAGGCTGTGATGCTTGGAAGCCCCGCGGGGAGGGGAAACCTGGGAGGCGCCCACCCCTCCTAGGCAGTGCCAGAGGGAAGGTCAGGACCCCAGAGGGGCAGGTGCCTTGGGCCCAGGCCCCACCGTGCGTCCCCACCTTCTGCGCAGCCAGTTTTTCGGTTGAGCGTCAAGGGCTCTAGAAAGAGCACCGGCTTTAGAGTTAGGCCCACCAGGGCTGTGGACTTTGCTGGAGTCACACCCGCCAGCGTCCCCATCCATCACAAGGGATTTCCCGCCATGCGGCGCTAGCAGGAGGGCTGAGGTCCTGTTGGCAGGACTGGTAAACAGCATCTGCTGCTCCTGGTCCTAACAAAGATGGAGCTGCCTGCAAACGTGGGCTTATTCCTAGGGGGCTTTCGAGGTTGGGGAAGGGAAGATGGTGTTTACTGGCTGCTTGTGACTAGTTCTGTGTTCGGTGTGACATACGTAATCTCATACAGTCCCCCACAGCCCTGAGTGGGGTTATTAATGTCCCATCTTGCCCATAAGGGAAACAAGCCTGGCTCCTGAGCCCAAGCTCCGCCACTCCCAGCAGAACCCTCTCGGTGGCCTGGGGCAGCACCGCCGGAGCCCGCTGTCATGGGGGGGTGGGGGGGTGGGGGGTAGGGGGAGGTGGGGGGGTAGGGGGAGGTGGGGGGGGTGAGTGAGGCTCACGCCTGGGCAACTTCTGTTTCAGCCTCCTCATCTGTAAAATGGGATTCCCAGAGCTGTCCTAGAAATAAATGCGATCCGGGAAGTAACACCACTTGGAGACCCCGCTGTCCTGGGTGGTGAGCACCAGTCTCTCGAGATGACAATAACAGACCCTGCAGTGGCAGCCTGAGGGCAGGAGAGGACGGCGGTGGTTTCCAGCCCGCTGGGAGCTCTATCTGGCATCCCAGCCCGGGTAGGGAAGCTTGGGCCTTCCAGTCTCCTCTGAGCCCAGGGGACCAGCGTGTGTCCTACCAGGTGCTGCCCCTCCCGGCCTGCAGGACGCCCCCGGAGAGCTGGAAGGGCGAGTGCATCCAGGGCCTCCGCTGCAAGACCACAGACGTGAATGCCTCTGCGGCCAGTCCCGTAAAATAAACGAGCCGACCAGCCCGCTGTGCTGCGGAGAGCAGGGAGTGCCCGCCCTGCCGGCGTGGGCAGTTGCCATTCGGCCCCAGCTGACTGTGGCCACGCAGGCATGCTGGCCAGTGAGCACATCGTCAGGGCTGTGTCCAGCCCACGGGCCACCAGTCTGAGACCCAAACTCCAGTCCACCTCCCAGCCAATACCTGGCTCCTTCCGACTGGGGACCAGATGGCCGTGGCCTGAATGTGGCTAAGGACAGAAAATTTAAACAGCTCTCCTGGCAGAGGGGGGACTCCTGCCTCATGCACAGGAGTGTTTGCCCCTCAAGGAAGGCTCTCACCTGAGATAAGTCCAATCCCACTTTGACCTTGTTGGTCACCTGTCACACATCTTCAGATGGCTTCCCCGTCTCCCTCTCTGCCACCCTGAGCCTTCGACTTTCCAGGTTAAATGTCCCCAATTTCTTCAGTGTTTTACTCTTATGTGGAGCACCCCATTTCTCCTCTGCCCCCACCAGCTGACCCCCACCCCACCCCCTTGGCCTCCCTGTCCCTTCCCTCCCCACCCTGTCAACCGCACCCTCAGTGGAACCTTAACAAATGGGGAAAGGCGGGAGGAGAACCAGGACCCAGCTGAGGCCAGCGCAGGGGTTACCGAGGCGCTGGGGAAAGGAGTCCCCTGACACTTGGCCTTGCAGACAACAAGGAAGATTTGGGGGTGCCTGGAAATTACAGTCTAAAAATGTCCCCACCTTGCTTAGCACACCTGACTCACCTCTGACTAAGCCCCAGACTCCAGGGCCGACCACGGAGTGAGGGGATTGGAGAGGCCACCCCACCCCTGCCCGCCTGGGGCCTTCCCTCCGCCCTTGCCCAGCCCAGCCTGGGCGGGGAGGCAGAAACAAGCTTCCACCCCGGGAAGAGGGCCCTCCAGTGCCCTCTTGCTCCCCGTCCCCTGAACTGCTAGGTGTCTCAAGGCACATCCTGGCCCTGCTCCCCCACAGCCCCCCAGCCCCATCCGAGGGCCCGTTGTCTGCGAGGGTGTCAGCAAGCCCGGTCCTGGGTCCAAGTGCGGTCAGGAGCGCTGGCCAGCTTCCTGCCCGGTGTTCTGCGGGCTGGGCCGGGCTCCGGCCAAGAGGCTTACTCACTCGTGGAACAATTTCTCCTCTATATGGAAAGAGCATATGCTTTTTCTGCTGGGGGATGAGAGGTTTCGAGTTGCTCTGCGGAGACGTGGAGGAAGAGGCAAACGCTGGCCCGGCCCCAGCACCCTGATTTCCCGGCACTGTGTGTTTTGTGGCAGAACCTGCAGGCCTTTGGTCCCGGGCACAGGCAGGGCCCCGGGGACGCTGGTTGGAAGCCCTGGTTTTAGGACACCGAACTGGTCCCCTCTCTCTGGACTGGATGTCCTTGGGTCCTCATTCTCCTCTTCCACTCCCCCAATTTTAGGGCTGGGACAGAGGGGAAGGGCTGGACACAGAGCCCCCGGCTGTGTCCACCAGTGGGGGCTGGGCAGCTCTGCTCAGCTGACCCACAGCTGAGACCCTCTGTCTGGCAGAAGAGCGCCGGGGCAGAGGGAAGGCCAGCAGGGCTGGCTGAGGGGCAGATTTAAAATAAACATTCTTTCTATGGAGCTAGCAATGTCTTTCCCCTGAGGGACGTGAAAAGGCTAGATTTCAGGGCAAAGGCCGGCTGGCTTCTGAGAGGAGGACACCCCAGGAGCGGCCCTGGAGCAGCCCAGGGAAGGAGACTGGCCGTCCCGCAGGGAGGGGGCAGCAGCCAGGCCATGCTCGGTACAGACCCGCTGTTGCTGGGTCCTCAGCCCTGCCTGAGCTGCCCCGAGGCTGTCGTTGGAAGACACACTCCGACTCCACAAATTGTTTGTACTGGTGTGCTGCCAGGGACCCGGCACTGAGAACAGTGCCCGGCTGAGTTTGAAGTTGTGTGGAAAAGCTCTTGAACTTGGGGCTCCCCTGCTCCTTCCCTTCAAGTCCAGGGCTTGGGTCGTGAACCGAGAGGGATCTGTGGTTCTGGTCAGATTCTGCCAGTGGAAAGCTGTTTGACCTTGGGCAGGTCGGTTCACCTCTCTGAGCCTGTCTCCGGCAAGCTGAATCTCCGAGAGCCCCTCCACCCTTGAGGTCCCTCCAGACAGGAGTATCAGAGCCCACCGCAGGGGGCGGTTGTGGGGATCCAGTGACAATAGCCATTGTGTTGCTATTAATGTTGTTCTCCACGCAAAACACCTTTACCCAGCATCTCCCGAGCGCTGTGGGCTCTAGTAGGCACTGAGAACCAAGGATGGGGAAGAGCTGGCTGTCGCCCCAAGCTGCCCCACCCCTGCTCGGCTGCCCCATGTCAGAGTTGTGTTATGTTTTGTTTTGTTTTTTTGAGACAGAGTCTCGCTCTGTCGCCTGGGCTGCAGTGCCATGGCATCAGCCTAGCTCACAGCAACCTCAAACTCCTGGGCTGTAGCATCTCTGAGCTTAGGACACAACAAAAGGGGACTCTGGATCCTACACCCTCGCCAGCACTGTCTTATCTCACCGCCCCCTTTCTGATCCACGCATCTGAAACGTGATGGACACCCTCTCTCCCCATCGTCTCGCCTTCGTGCGCTGGAAACCCAGCTCTGCCTACCGGTCCCACCTCTCCACGGAAAGTCTTCTCACCAGTCACCAGTGAGCTCCATGGCGGCAAACTTGAGACATGTGTAAGCTCTCACCTTCCAGATCTCTCAGTGGAACTCAGCTGAGTTGAGGAGACCCCTCTGGAGTGAATTTGCTCCTACTCTGCTCTCCGGAATCCCTTTCTCCCTCCTCCTCCCCTGTCCTCTGAGAGCTGCAGTCCCTCAGGGCCTCTCTGCACACCCTCTCTCTGGTCAAATGGCTTTCAGTTTCCATTCAGTCCAAAATATTCATTGTACACCTACTGCGTGCCCGGCACTGTTCTAGACACTGGGGAGAGAGCAGAGAACAAGGCCACAAAATCTCTGCCCTTGTGGCGCTTACGTTCTTGTACAGGAGGATAGACAACATGCAAATGATACGTGATGACGTGTCTGCTGGGGATAGATGCTGTGACAAGATTAAAGCAGTAAAGAGAGAGAGAGCGTGTCACAGGAGGGTGGCCAAGGCTGCTCTCGTGGGTGGGTGGCCCTGTGAGAAGACGCCTCCCGTGTCTAATCCATCTCCCAGGTCCACTTCGCACCCGCACTCCCATCCTTCCCCATCCTTCCCCTTTCTGTCCGTGGCGTGCCCTCCGCGGACGCGCTCCACAGAGCCCTGTGCCTCCACCCCTCTGCCCGAATCCACCCGTCTCTCTCACCTGGACTCGTGCCATGACCTTTTGACTGATTTCTGTTCTCATTCGTGCACTCTTTTCCCCGCTGCTCCGCTCTGCAGCCAGGCTGACTTTCCTTCAAACATGCGTCACATCATGTCGTCCCCCTGTTTACAGTCCTTTGAGGAGATGCCACTGACGCCTCATTCAAACCCCGTCAGCCCTTCCTGTCTTCAGATGCAGCTGCCAGCACCTGCACCTCCGCCCATGGTCACCTGAGAATGCCACTCGCCTCTCCTCTCCCTGCAGCAGCGCTCCGCCGTGACCCGTGGGTGTCGGGGGGTAAGCGGCCTTCACCAGCAGCTCCTTCACCCTCGGCTGGGACCGTTCTGGGGCGTGTGCACTGCCTTGCTCCCGGGCTCCCCACTGCGGTCGCGCTCCGGTGCCCGCAGTGCTAACCGGTTTGATAACTCATTTTTAAGTGGCTTCCTTTACTTCCCTGTCTCACTTCCCCAGTCCCCTACTGGTGTTTTCCGGGACCACTTTTCAAATAAACCATTTCCACTCAGATCCTTGTCCCCAGGTCTGCTTTGGAGCGAACCCAAACTAAGATACCTTTGAAGGCTTCTCTTTGGCCAAGGAGGACAAATTGCAGACTCCAAAACTCGGGTGTCCTGCAAGCTCAGACCCCTTTCTACCTCTCCAGCCCCATCGCTGCCCTCTCTCCAGCCGCTGAAAACTTCTTCCAATTCCTCTTTGTCGCCTCAGGGCCTTTGCACATGTAGCTCCCACTGCTTGGAATGTTCTGCCCCCAACTCTTCACCTGCCTGAGTCATTCTTCAGGCCCCTTGTCAGAGAAGCCCTCCCTGAGCTCAGGTTTGATCATATATTTAGTTGTCAGTGACAAGAGGGACCCAGTGTGCTTTCCTCACCTCTTTATCCTTCAGCACTCAGAGCAACGCCCAGCCAGTGTCAGGCCCAGGAAATACGGGTCAACGGAATGAGAGAATGAATGGGCCATGAACGACCCAGTGCGGAGTCCCCAGGCGTGGAGACAGGGAGCTTTGTTGTAGTCGTTGTTCACGTTCCTGCATCTCCAGCCTCTCCCTCTCCACTGCGCTGGTTTGTAAACATGATCAACTCTTGCCTCTTAAACGAACAACTCTCCCTTTTTTGTGTAAGTTGCTAAAGAGATGGAGGACAGCTTGGCTAAGATGGAAGGGCTTTAGTTTTCAGACAGGATGGCAACCCAGCATGGGCTGCTGCAGTTTTCCTCGGAATCCAACATGTGGTGGTGCTTCAGGAGAGATAGGAAGGTTGGCTGCATGCAGTAGCTGACCCCCAAAGGGGGATACCTCATGAGACAACAGGATAGTGGGTCCCAGTGCAGGGGCAGCTGAGGTCTGGAGGAGTGACGGGGATGCACTGAAAGAGGACTTTCTCCTCCTTTTCCCACAGCATGGTGGATTATTGCCGCACTCATTGTGCTAGAGGACAGGAAAACAGAACAAGCCAGGCACTGTCAGAGCTCCACGGGGGCCAGGTGCAGTGGCTTACTTACACTTGTAATCCTTGCACCTTGGGAGGCCGAGGTAGGAGAATTGCTTGAGCTCAGGCATGCGCCTATAGTCCCAGCTACTTGGGAAGCTGAGGCAGAAGCATCACTTGAGCCCAGGAGTTTGAGGCTGCTGTGAGCTAGGCTGATGCCAAGGCACTCTAGCCCGGGAGACAGAGTGAGACTGTCTCAAAATAAAAAAAAAAGAAAGAAAGAAATTATATATAAAAAAGAACTGCAACTGGGGAAGGCATTCCGCAACAGAGGGTGGCTGCAGCTCACTGCGCAAGAACTTATCTAAGACTCAGGAACCGCTGGAGGGACGGGGTGAGGCCATGAGGGGGAGGGGGCAGTTGAACCTAGTCATGTTAGAGACTCTGTTCTGAGGTGTGGCCCCCTCCTGGCTCACCTAAAGCGCCTTGTGCTGGGAGCCAGGCTGTGCCCTGTTCCCAGGAGGACGTGGGCAGCCAAGGCATCTGATGCTTCCCAAGAACAGGAAAGATGAGCTTGCAGGGAAAAGCACCCGGCAACCAGAGGAGCGTAGCGCTATGCAAAAGGCCATAGAAGGAACACTCTTTATCAGAAGAGACAGAACTAACAGAAAAAGACAAAACAGAAAATCTAAATAATCGTAATAAATATCTTTAGTGAAAAGAGGGTCATAGGAAATAGGAATCAGGAACAACTAATTATAAATAACAAGCTGGAGATGTTGAGTATACAAAACACAATTTTTGAAATGAAGAACTCAGGACGGGTTGAACAGCAGAGAGAACATAGCTGAGCTGAACGACTGAGCTGAGAACCTCACCCAAAGGCCATCAGGAAGCGATGAAGAGGTAAGTACGAAAGACAAGTCAGGAGACAGGAGGAAGGAAGAAGATACGCTCTGATCCATGTCACCAGCGTCACAGATGGCCTGCACGGGTCTCTGTGTCCTGGTGTTCACCTCCCTGTGTGCAAATCAACCCCCCTCCTCACAGCATTGAGTAAGTCTGAGCTGTGTGCCTGGGAGGATACTGAGGAACTGCCCGAGTGTAGTTTCGGAGGCCAGGTCATAAAAATCATTGTGGCTTTCCTCCCACTCTCGCTGGGCTCACTTGCTCAGGGAAGAGCCAGCTGCCATGCCGGGAGGACCCTCAATCAACCCTACGAAGAGGTCCACAGTTTTAGGAATATCGGCCAACAGCCAACACCAACTTGTCAGCCGTGGGAGTGGCCCTCGGGATCAGATTCTCTAACCCCACTCAAGCCTTCAGGTGATTTCAGCCCTGGCCAACATCTTGACTCTAACCTCGAGAGACTCTGAGCCACAACCACCCAGCTAAGCCACCCCCGATTCCTGACCCCAGGGAACTGTATGAGATGGCTTAATGCTATTTTAAGCCATTAAGTTTGAGGGTAATTTTCATGCAACAATGGATAACTAACACACTATCCATATACCAGGAGTCCCAAAAACTAAACAGGGTAGAGAAAATATTTGAAAATATAATAACCAAGAATTTCCCAGAATACAAAGAATGCGTGTTAACAGGGAAAGAATTCATTACATTCCCAGATAAGTATGTAAGACTAGACACATTTCAGTGGAAACTGTAAAATCTCAAAATCAAAAATAAAGTTCTACAAGTTTCCAGAGAGGAAAAGATCACCTATAAAGAAATAAAAGTGAGGTTAATACCTGACTTCTCAACAGCAACACTGAATGCAGGGAAATGGAATAATATGTTCAAAGAGCGGAAGGAAAAGAACTTTGAACGTACAGTTCTAAATTTGACTAAATTTTCATTTAAAAAGCAAAAAGAGTCACAGCTTTAAGAAACTGAAAAATAGCAGTTTCTTAAAAGACTAAATATGCAACTACCATACGACTCTGCAGTTGCATTCCTGGGCATTTATCCCAGAGAGGAAAAAAAATATGCGTTCATGCAAAAGCCTGTACATGAATGTTTATAGCAGCTTTATTCGTAATAGCCCCAAACTAGAAATAACCAGATGTTCTTCAATGGGTGATTGGTTAAGCAAACTGTGGGGTGTCCATAGCACGTAATTCTACTTAGAATAAAAAGGAACAAACTATTGAGACACTCAACAACTTGGATAAATCTCCAGAGAATTATGTAGACTAAAAAAAAAAAATCATCCTAACAGGTATACACTGTATGACTCCATTTATAACAATTTATTAAACCGACAAAATTATAAAAGCGGAGAGCAGTTTCGCAGTCGCCTGGGGTTCCAGCTGGGGAGAGGAGACTGCGGGGCGAGGTACGGCACTTTGAATGATAAGACCTTTGCGTCTGTACAGCTTTCCATAATCTGCCCCCAGAATGCTTCTGTCCATCTCTCACCTCCCGGCATGCAACTAAAGGATTTCTCTCCGAGGAAATGGACCAAACCAATGGCAAAAAATCTACAGATATTGCCAGGTGGGGCTTCCCTGCGCTACCACCCTTCGGTGAGGCCCACGCTGACAAGCCCTCCCCACGCAAAGACAGACCTCCTGGTCAGGCCCATAGCTCCTCGCTCTTCAATACGAACAGCCGGCAAAGGAACACCAGGCCTTTAAGGAAAGCTTCTACCTGAAAGTAACGCAAATAGACAGAAGGTGAGAAATGAGAGGCATTAATAGACACTATGCAAACGAAACTTTAAAGAAGGGGGGGAAAACCACTGTAATTAATATTCTCATGAAAAAAAGAGAAGATATCATGTCCAAAAAGCAAAGAACACTACTTAAAATGGAACATTTAAAGAGCAGGAAATGCTCTTCACAATTAAAAATATTACAGCATAAATTTTAAATTCAATGAAAATATTAGAATATCAAGTTTTGCACATCTTCCAGGAAATAGACATGAAAATTAGAGATAGAATTTAGGATAGAACAGATATAATTTGAGGCTTTGTCTGGGTGTCTAACATCTAACAGGACTCCTAGAAAGAGAGGAGAGAGGAAACAGAGAGGAGGGAAATGTCTCCTATTTGAAGAACGTGAATCATCTATGAGGACAAAGGGCTCAGTGGGTGCTCACCTAGGGGACTAAAGGAAGACCTCCACCAAGGACGTCGCTGAAGATAAAGGGAAGCCCTGAGACGTCTCCAGAGAGCAGTGTCAGGGCCCACGCCAAGGGCTAGGAGTCAGAAAGACATCAGACTTGTCAAGACTAAAAGCTTGAGGACCCTGGTGTGATGCCTCAAAATTCTGAGGACAATAATTTCCAGCCTGAAATTCTATAGCTAGCCAAACTACAGATCAGATATGCAGACAGAATAAAGATATTTTAAGAAATCTATACTTTTCAAATATTTCTCTTCCACGTCCCTTTTTAAAGAAGCGCTTGGAGGATGTGCTCCAGCCAAACAGAGGAGGAAACCGAGAAAGAGCAGAGGCGCTGCAATACGAGAGAGGTACAGGGAGCCCCTGGGAGGACAGGGAGGGCTGTCTCCAGGTGAAAGCTGGGATTGCAGGGGCGCCTGAATATCTCTACATAACAAAGGAAATTATACCAAAAGCAGACCTATAGTTCTATTGGTTAGTTTGAGATGAATCAATAGTAGCACATAGAAAACAAAGCGGAAAAAAAATGAGACCATTATTAATGCCAAGAAGCAAAAAACCTAGAAGAACAGTAGGTATATTGTCGTTTCGCCAAAATTTACACAGTAATAACAATATAAACATTGATTACTGATTTAACCCCCCAAGTGGTGATATAACTATTTTTGGGAGGCTGGGGAGAGCATGTGTGCAGGGATGGCTATTATCTTTATATTTTTTAGGGAGGAGTCAGTAAGTAATATTGCAAATAGGAAGGCAAAGAAATATCAACATATAGATGCTACTTAGAAATTAGAGTCAACTACCAGAAGAATGAGTGGAAAATGCTCACCTTTGGGTAGCAGTTATTGAGGAGGAGAAGGGTTTGGCCAGGGGACCACTGTTTTTTATTATAAGCCTTGTTACATTATTCAATTTTATAAAAAATCATGCAAGTATTATTTTTATAGAGAAATACAACTAAATGCAGTGGGGGAGGTAGGCCAATGGGATTTAGGAGTGGTACACAGAGGATTCAGCTATATTAATGCTCTGTTTCTTAGGTGATAGGCACACAGGTGTTTCTTATGTATTTATATGCATCTCACGTATCTGAAATATAATTATTTTTAAACAGCAAAGCGATGATACTCGGAGAGGGCCATGGTAGGTCTAGGGTCACGGAGTGTACGAGATGGGACAGAGCCTGAATGCACAAGTTAGCCTTGGGAAGAAGGAAGGAAGGACAGTTCTCACCATACCAAGGGAGCGGGGAGTTAGAAAAGGTGGTGATACAGAGAGATTTTGAATTATAGTTGAAAGAAGCTGAGAAATCGCAAACTCCACAAAGGAGATAGAGCTGGAGTTCCGATTTTCAGCTAAGTTACGGGAGTGTATTCATTTCCTAGGGCCGTTGTAACAAATGACCACAGCCCCGAGGCCTTAAAACAACATAAATTGTATTCTCTCACAGATCTGGAGGCCGGAAGTCTGAAATCAAGGTGTCGGCAGGACCACACTCCCTCTACAGGCTCTGGGGAGAATCGGTTCCTTGTCTTGTCTGGCTGCTGGTGGCTTCTGGCATTCCGTGACATTCCTTGGCTTGTAGCGGCGGCGTATCACTCGCTCTGCACATAGGCGCCTCTGTGTGTGGCGGTGCAGTCTCCGGCCTCTCTTCTATAAGAATGCTCGTGGTAGTATTTCGGGCCCCCCGCCAGATAACCTGGGATTAGCTCCTCATTTCAAGATCCTTAGTAACATCGGCAAAGTCCTCTTCCCAAATAAGGGGACGGTCACGTGTTCCAGAGATTTGATGTGAATATCTTTCAGGGGACCACTTTGAAGCCCCACACAGAGAATGATTGGATTTAAGGAAATAAAAACTTTTGGATTACTTCCCAGGGGAAATTCGGTAAGAAATCAACAAGAGCAGAAAAACAATTGCTAAATAACAATGAGATGGACCTGAATCAACCAGCATGAATTTGTGTGTGTGTGAATTTTTGCAGCAAAACTCAGTAGACTGAGTTTGTGTCAATGTCTTTTTATTTTCTGTGATTCCCTTAGCAAGAAAACTGAAACATTTTATTAGTAAATGTGTAGATGTTAGATGTGGCAGGGAAAAAAAAGATTTTGAGAAAGATGCTTTTGGGTAAATGTAAATCAGTTAAAACCTGGGTTACAAATTTAAATTCCGACAAGTAGAATTTCAAATTACAAAGACCATAAAGCACAAAGAGACATTTTATGAACTGATAAAAGAAACATAGATCAAGAAGACATGAACACGAACACATATGCATCTAGCAATATAGCCTTGGAGTACGGCAAACAAGGCAGTCCAGGAGAACTCTCTTCAGTGACAGGAACGTGTCTTCTGTGTCTGCACGGTCCGGTACAGTGCCCACTAACAACACATGGCTCTTGAATCCCTGTGGCTAGTAGGACTCAGGGAACGAATTGTTAATTTTATTTAATTTCAATTAATTAAAATTTAAATAGCCACATGCGGCTACTGGCTACTACATTGGACAGTACCGCTAAAGCAACCACCGAAAAGATTATGAGCAGAAACAACTAAAGCAGCAATAGCAGTTGGAGATGGTAACAGTCTCCTCTCGGAACCCGACAGACGAAGCGAGCAGGAAAGAAACTGAGCGGGTAGTGGTGGATTCCTCCACAATAATAACCTTTACTATTTTCGTTTTTATTTCGTATTTTGACCCCAAAAGTTGGACTGTTGACACTGTTTGATAATAAATAGACACATCCCACTGTTTACGTGACTGATCTCATCCACTGTCATCCTGATTCATGCTTTATCATGTTTTAGGCATTAAAAAATGTTTTTCCCCTTTGGAACCCTGGGTCAATATTTGGATGTTCCATTGGATTGAAGTCAAGAAACAGTAAGGGCCACTCGGCACCCTCTTCAGCTGTGCTCCCCTGACCCCAGCTCCTGCCCAGCTCCTGCCCTATCTCCTCTTCCCCTCGTGGTCAGTCTTTGGCCCAGGGGAAGCCTGTGTTTACTGTCTTCTCTTCCCTCTCGGTGTGCGGGCTTCTGCCCTCGGGACCTCATGGAAACAGTTCTAACCAAGGTTCTCGATGACCTTCCAACGGTCAAATCCGACGGACACTTTCCAGGGCTTATCTTGTGTGACTTCTTTGCATCATTTAACAGTGTCAGTCACGCCCTCCCGAAACTCTCTTCTTTATCATTTTTTATGACCCGAGCCTCTCCTGTCCCCTTGCAGCTCACGGCCGGCTGCTCTGCAGACCCCGCTCCCGCCTGCCACTTATCCATCCCTGCTTCCCACTCTGCCTCATCTCCCCGGGAAACTTAATACTTAAGTTCATAACTTCAATTGCCCTGTAGCTGACGGCCCACCAGCCTCTTTCTTAAACTCGAATCCCGTCACCTGGACGTCCACAGGGACGGCAAACTCAGCGTGTCCCTTAATCCCACCCAGCACCGCCGCGCCCGTTTCTCCTGTCTCGTGTCTTTCTGTCCTGGTTTCATGACTCCCTCATCCACCCCGGCCACTCAGCCAGAGCTTCGTTTGGGTCTTCTCTCTTTCACCTCCCACAGCTATTAATAATTATTCTCCAAATCCTGAAGATTCCATCTCCCGAGCATCTCCTGCGTCCCTACTCTCGTCTTTTCGCCTCGGCTCATGACCTCAGTGCGGCCCTCCGGGCTTGTTCACATTTTCCTCCAACCCACAGTCCTGGCTTCCTTCACTCTCTTGTTTTGCTTTGTTTGTTTAGTGGGCACCGTCCAGCTCCCTCACTCTTTATGTCATACTGCTTTCTTAAAAGTTCTCCTGTTAAAAATGTCTTCTGTGGTAAAGTCTGGCTGCATGTTGCACACTATTAATTTTTCTTTCTTTTGGAAATGATATTCCAACGTTTCTTTGAGATCTACTCATTCCCTATGGTGCGCAGACTTGCTGGAATCATAAATCAGGGGTTTCTGGCCTTCCCAAATTAGACCAACTGGTCTCTGTCTCCAAGGACGTCGACTCCTGTGTAGACCGATTCAAGGATGCCGAAGTACGGTCTACTCATTTGAGCAGCACGTCGACAAACTAGCAGCTTGCACTACCTAAACAAGTGGCTGTCTTCTAGTGCCTGTTCTTTTTAAGCCCAATTCATGAGCCTTTATTTTTCCAGTTCTGTGAGTTACCAGACATTCTTCAGATAAACCCCTTTTCTGATGAAATTAGCCGAAAATCTATTTCTGTTGCTTATAAGTAGGAAGCCTGTTCCCAAATGCAATCCCTCAGTAACCAGCCTCCACCTTCCAGCATCACCTGTCATGGGCCCTGCACCATCCACCCCAGCCTTTAGAAAGACGCATCTGTGCCCCTAACATGCCACGCCCGGAAAAGTTCTCCCTTTCTTCCTCCTTCAAGTGCCAACTCGTTGTTCTTCCTCCGTGAAGCCTCTCTGGCACCCTCGGGCACTCCACCTTCCCTGCACCTTGTACCCACCTCTGTCACATTATAATGACACTGCCTCTTTCCACGTCCTACCCCCCACAGCCTGGCACACAGCCGGGGCCCAATAGGTGCCACTCAAAGCCTCAGTTTCTTCATCTAGAAAATGGAATAATAGCATCTACTTTCAGACATCAAGATTGTTCGTTGCAAGCTGCAGAAAACATCTCCATCAACCTAAGCAGAAAGCAGCTCTCCTGCAAGGATACTGGTGAGCTTGGACACTCTGCCAGGTAGGCTGGAGGGGCCGGGCTGAGAACACGGGCAGGAGGGAGGGGCGCTGGGCAGGCAGGGCACAGCCAAGGGAAGGCAGGTTCGGGCACCACGGCCATGGGCAGCACACAGTGGATGCCTCTGCGGTTCCCAGCAGAATGGATTCTGACCTGCCCTCCTGTCTCTGTGCACTTGCTGCTTTGGTGTGTGTCCAGGCCCCGCCTCTATGTTGGAGAGTTCGGGTGCTCAGCAGAGTCCTCCCATGAAGACTTCCATCAGATGGCCGAGCTGGGTTGTTAGGAGGATTAAATGAGATGAGGTGCGATTCTGCGATTCCTCAAACACATCCCCTAAAGGCAGAGGGATGAAATGTATGTACCCTCATCAGGGCGTCTAGGCTGGAGCCTCAGGCAGCAAGGTCCTGTTATAGTCCATATTCTATATTGGATTTTCTTTCTTTCTTTCTTTCTTTCTTTCTTTCTTTCTTTCTTTCTTTCTTTCTTTCTTTCTTTCTTTCTTTCTTTCTTCTTTCTTTTTGAGACAGAGAGTCTCACTCTGTCACCCCCCTGGCTAGAGTGCAGTGGTGTGGTCATAGCTCCCTGCAACCTCAAACTCCTGGGCTCAAGCGATCCTCCTGCCTCAGCCTCCCAAGTAGCTGGGACTACAGGTGCATGCCACAATGCCCAGCTAGTTTTTCTATTTTTAGTAGAGACGGGGTCTCGCTCTTGCTCAGGCTGGTCTCGAACTCCTGAGCTCAAGCAATCCTCCTGCCTCGGGCCTGTTACACAGTGTTAACAGTGCCCAGCCCTATTACATTCTTTCAACAAACATTTCTTAAGCTCCCGCCATAGGGCAGGTCCTCTTCCCAGCACTGGGAATGCATCAGCGAACAAAACAGACACGGCCCCTTCTGTGGCGGATCTATAGTCTCGTGTTTATCTGTAGCGTCTCATGTTTGGTTTGGAACCGAGTACGTATGTTTGCATTCTCTTTGCTAATGGGCCTATAATAATATATCCCTAAGACATCAGGGCTTGTTTCAACACAAAAGCAATGGCTTCCTACTATGACGGCGGAGCACCTGGGCTGGTCCTGCCTTGCTTAAAAAGATGAAACACTGGTTTTGTGTACCTATATTTAGCAAGTTCTGGTTGACACAGAGAACAAAACTTAAGCTGAGGTTGTGGGAGGAGAGAAAGCCCATGGGAAGGGGCTGCGGATGAGGGATGACAGCAGACCAAGGCCGGGGCCAGGAACACAGTGCCCTGGACGTCCCTCCTTCTGCCCGCACCAGGGATTCTCACACAGCGCAGACCCAGCCTGGCAGTGAGAGCGCTACGCTACGGGGCGGCCTCAGTTCTGGGCTGGTGGGCCACAGGCTCCGGGCTCAGCGGGGACTCGACGGCCGCGGTCACCAGGCGGCGGGGCGGATGGTGTGCGGCTGGCAGCAGTGGCCAGCCAGGAGCCAGGACAAGGGCCCTCGGGTGAGCAGGGCCAGATGTAGAGTGGGAAAGGGCCCAGAGGGTTCCGCCCACCCATGGCGAGCGGTTTCGGAGGGCTTTGTTGCCTAAGGAAACTCGCTCTCTTCCCAGGCCTATGGCTGACGGGATTTATGAGAAACAGATGCCAGCGGGAGTCGGGGTGAGGGCCGCCTGCTCCCCGCCTGAGGATATGGGGTTGAACGGAGCTTCCCCTGCCTCTCCACCCCTGGCCCCTGGTCAGAAGCAGGCCCAGAAAGGACCAACTGCTGAGGCCTCCCCAGCCCAGCCTGGCTACAGCAGAGGCCCTGGGATTACAGCTCACACACGGGTCCATAGCGATTCGGGCCGCAGTGGGCAGTTGTTGACACAACCGTCCTAAGAGGTTCCTTTATCCCTCCCAGCTGTCTTATGAACCCTGTACCCATCCTCCTCATTTTCACAGGCACAGAGAGGTTAAGAAACTTACCCAAGAACACACAGCTAGTAAGTGGCAGAGCTGGAATTTGTACCCAGGCAATTTGGTACGTGATCTTAAGCCCTGTCTGGCATTGACCTTGTACCTTTCAGCCCAGAGGGAGAGGACAGCCAATATTTATTCAGCAACAAATGTCTGACTAGGTGATTTATTATCCTTATTTCTTTTACCTTCAGGGATATTATTATTGTTATCCCCATTTTATAGATGAAGAAACTGAGGCTCAGAGAATACATTATGTAACTTACTTAAAGTCACAGTCACTCTGTGGCTGAGCCTGGATTTGAGTAAAAGTCTGTCTCATTGTAAACCTTGGCACATAGTAGTACCATGATAAACACTGAGCCCCTTCCCTGTTCTCTGGCTCCTGGACTCACGGTTCTTGGACTCATGTCAACCCTGGTCTGGCTGTTGTGCCACATTCAGGGGTCCTTGAACCAGCTGCCCCTCATCTTAGCCAGACCACGTCTTGTTAGTGAACCAGCCAGAAACAGCCAGAGAGAGCATGGAGACTTCTGGACAGGGGCTGATGGGAGCCTCTGCTTCCCTCTCCCCAGCCCACCCGCCTCCCCGCAGGGACCTCCGGCCAGGAGCCAGCCTCACAGACAAGGGCCGCATGGATCAGCAGCCTGTGGCTGGCCCTGAGGGCACTCGGCCAGGTGCCTGCGGCCACCGGAGAGAAAGGCCTCTCTTCTCTCCACTCAAAGGTGGATTGAAGAAGGCTGGCTCCATGATTTTTCCAAGGAGCTCATCCGGAGCCAGAGAATGGGAACATCTGTGCCCTGGGCTCTGTCCTGGACGAGGCTCAGGCCACAGCCTGGGGCTGGCGTCAGTTGGAGACAGCCCTGCGTGGAGGAGGCTCTGTCCCACTGGCCAGCGGTGGGGCCGCTCCCAGCTGGCCTGGGAGAGAGGGAGCCCCGGCCAGGCAGGGGAGGGAGCTCAGGGCCTGAGACTTGGGCACCGGGGCCTTCTCCCTCGGCTATTTGTGCAAAGGGCTAGCGGAGGCCGTGGTGACCCAGCGCGGCTCCTCCTCCCCAGACCTGGGCCCAGGTCTTCTCCCTTCCCCTCTGCCTTTGGTGATGGGCATTCGTGGGCATCCCTGACCTCCTCCGCCGGCCTGCTCATTAAGGCTGCGAGGGAGTTTAGAGATCAGCTGGTCAATCTGTTCTCACCTGACTCTTTTTTCACTTGGATATTTTTTAAATTTAAGTTTTATTTTTTTTTTAAAAGGGAAGATATTTACATGTTTCAAAAATCAAAATGCTATAAAAAGACATAAATTGAGGCCTCGTGCTTGGTGTCTCACGCCTCTAATCCTAGCACTCTGGGAGGCCGAGGCAGGAAGATCGCTTGAGCCCAAGGGTTTGAGGTTGCTGTGAGCTACGATGACGCCACCGCACTCTACCAGGGGTGACAGAGTGAGACACTGTTCCAAAAAAAAAAAAAAGACATACATTGAGAAGTCTCACTTCCACCTGTGGTTTCATTCACTCTCCCCGTCACCAGCCCACCGCAAACCACAGGGACCACATTAGCTTCATGCGTGTCCCTCCAGGGTCTACGTGTGTAAATCAAGCATATACAGATATATGTATTTTTATTTCTCCTTTTTTAACATCTAAAGAACTAGCATACTATGTATCATTTTGTATCTTGCTTTTTTTTTTTTTAAACTTAATATATCCTGGAGATATTTTCTTATTATTTTGAGAGCATCTTCGCTTTCCAGCTGTGTGGTATTCCCATCTGTGGCTATTCTATAGTCTGTTAACCAGATTCTAAAGATGAACACATGGGTGGTTTCCAATCTTTCCCATCCAACTTCTGAATGCAGTCTTGTGAGGGAGACTGACTTATGCCAGGCTGTTCTGGTTAGAGCGGATGGTGAAGCCAACCCCCAACTTGCAACCTCCACTGTCCCTGCTAGGGCTGGGAAGACCTTCACCAGAACCCCACGGTTCCATGAAACAGCTTCAAAATCACGATTTTAGCCCCGTCTGCTCATTTTATAAATGGCAAACTAAGGCTCAGAACAGAAACAAGACTGACCTGAGGTCACAAGTTCAGCTCGTGGCACAACTGGAACTACAAACCAGATTTCCTGAGCTCTGCTCATGACACTGTCTAGATTTTAATCCGAGTGGTCCCAGGCCAGGCTTCTGGGATCACTTGACTAGGGTCACAGGCAAATGTTACTATAGACTCACTAGCAGACCCAGCCCTGGACTCACCCACAGACCCAGCCACGGACTCACCCACAGAGCCAGCCACGGACCCAGCCACGGACCCACCCACAGAGCCAGCCATGGACCCAGCCACGGACTCACCACAGACCCAGCCACAGATCTAACTGTAGATCCAGTCATGCACCCAGACGAGGGTCCTGGATCTAGCTCTCTTGCACAGCTTGGAATCAGCTCCTTCACACTCCCAGCAGGAAGGGCCTTGAGTTCACCAGAGGAACGATGAGCCTCCCAGACAGGTGGGAGAAGTAGGGCTGCCGAGCTGGACTCTTAGGAAACGCAAAGTCAAGACTGTGTGAAAATAAGGCAGTTCACGAGCCCTCAGACTTTGGAGGCACTTGTAAGCAAGTTGTATTTTTGAAAAGAATCACTAGAGACATCAAAAATATGTACACTAGGTGCCAGTAAAAAAATAAAATTAAAAAAAAATCCCTGGAGAGTTTTACAACAGGTAAGTGACTGAGGAAACATTTTTTATGAAAGAGAAATATCTTTATGGCTGAGCAAAGGTGGGGCTGGAGGAGGGTTTGTCTAATAGGAAAGGATTTAACCAATACACAGAATCCCAGCAGACCAAGAGGAAAACCAGCCGAACAGAGAGGGAGGGAGGCTGAGTCACATCTGAAAGAGTAAATCTCCAAGACTGGCACTGTCCAGGGACACAGGGGAGAGGCAGGGTTTGGAGGGAACCAGGGGTCTCTGCCCCCACCTACCCCCGTCTCGTAGACAAGGCATCCGACTCGCCCAGCACAGAAGGGACTGCCTTGGGGGTAATGTGGCAGGTTTTGGGTAGAACCTGGTGGACGTGGCATAATCTCAGCCCTGGGGGTGCAGCTTCCACACTTGTACTAAGCAGTGGAAATACAGCTGCCCTGGGAGCCAGGACACCTGGGTCCTGTCCTCAACTCTGCCACATACAGGGTGACTGGACAAGTCATGCCACCTCCATGGGGTCTGGCTTCATCTTCTTAATGATGAGAGGGGGGACTCAGCCAGCGTTCTTCTGAGCTGCAAAGTGAAGGGACTGGACCTTGGCCTTAGAGGTGTGACCCTTAATCCCCATGAGACAGGGCGGGATGGTCTCTCGGCCCTCATGAACACGTGGGCTTGGACAGTGAGCAGCTCAGCAGCTCAGCTGTGAGGAGCGTTCCCTGGCATTCTTTTGCTAAGCCGCAGAGGATGGTCTGAGATGGAATTTCTCATCATCCTTGGAAGCAAGGTCCAGGATAGCATTCAATTTGATTGAGCAAAATACAAGACTATGAGATTCCTCGCACCCAGACCTGTAGGGCGAAATGCATATTTGCTTCATAAGGTTTTCCTGCCACGGGACCACCCTCTGGGCACGCTCCCCATCCGCCACACCTGCCCGCTGCCTCGGTTCTGTGAGGGACAGCCGCTTCCTCCCAGCGGCGGCAGGTCTGTTTGCCTGGCCCTCTAGCCCTGGTGACAAAGGATGCTGCGCTCTGAGGCTTTGTGGCTGGGAATAAGAGAGGAAAGTGGCTTGTGGTTTCTTCCCCACCCCTAGTTACCATAAAGGTCGCAGCTTCCGCACGCATGCGCACACACATACACACCGTACGCACGCGCACACTTAGATCAGCTCTCAAAGGGAGACATCCAGGTGCACACCGGGCTCCTTCAGGAGCCTTGAGACTGAGTGTTGGGCATTTTGGGCAGGGCTCAACCACTTGTGTCCCCAGGCTGGGCCATGTCCCCAGGCTCTAGCTGAGGCAGAGGGGTGGCTGGGGAGGAAGGAGCACCAGTGGCCAGGGACCTCGCTGGGATGGCAGTGTGGGCGACGATGGGTGATTCCCAGACCAATGCCAAACAGCCATTCCGCAGCCCCTGAGCTCTGGGCAAGTCTGGGGCACTCAGGATCCGTTGCCTCTCGATCAGTGGCTGTGACACGCGGGTGATGATGGCACAGCCAGTCCAGAGTTATCCTCCCCACCTCTGGCCTTGACATGAGGGCTGTCTCATCCCACACCTCACAGCTGGGTTTTGGCCTGGTCTCAAAACCATGAATATTTGTGTGTGTGTGAGTAACATTGTTTATTGCACTGATGAATCTATAAAAAGAAATGACACGCAGACACACGGAAGTGGAGCTGTAAAGAATGCATCAAAATGACGACTGATCAGACGAATGGCAAACTTAGAAGGGAGCATTTTTTGTTATACGTAATAATTTTGCTCAGAAAGGGCACATCTAAGTAGTCTAAAAGGCGACTTTACATTGATCAAAAAATGCGTGCAAGTAGAGCCAGCCCTCCGCATCCGTGAGTTCCGCATCCAGGGGTGCAACCAACCGTGGGTCGAAAATATTTGGGGGAAAAAATGGATGATTGCATCTGTGAACATGCACAGACTTTTCTTTCCTTGTCGTTATTCCTGAAGCAATACAGTATGACAACTGTTTATGTGGCGTCTGCGTTGTGTTAGGTGTTATGAGTAAGCTAGAGATGATGTGAAGCGTACGGGAGCGTGTGCGCAGGTTGTGCGCAAACACTGCACCATTTTGTCTTGGGGACTTGAGCATCCTCAGGTTCTGGTATCTTTGTGGGGGTGTTTTTAAAACTGATCCCCTGTGGATGCCAAGGGATGACTGTATTTCCAAATGTACATTATTATTATTATTTGAGACAAGGTCTCAATCTGTTGCCTGGGCTAGAGGGCGGTGTCGTCATCATAGCTCACAGAAGCCTCAAACACCTGGGTTCAAGCCATCTTCCTTCCTCAGCCTTCCCCTCTTTTTTGCTTTGTTGACTCTAACTTTTCCTTTAAGACCTAACCCTAATATCACCTCCTCCAGGAAAACTTCCCAGATTCTACCAGCTCAATCTCCTATTGCTCCCAGACTCACACTTCTGAGTCTTTGCCCTACTGTGAAGCAGCATGGTGTGGACAGGGCACCACAAGGTCGCTGAGCACACCCAGTGAGGCAGGGAGTAAGGGAGGTGTTGCTGGAGCAGCAGATAGGGCCCAGCCTGGAGGGCAGGGAAGAAGTCAGATTTTAGCTATAAGTGATGATGCTTCATTGAACTTATTTAAGGAGGGATCACTCCATCAGATGTCCACTTTGGAATTGTCACTCTGGCTGCTGGAAAACAGAATGGACAAGCAGCCAAGCAGCCGGGTGGCCAGTTTGGGGGCTACTTTACATCCCAGGTATGTGAGGATGGGCCTTGAGCAATGGCAGCTCGGGGATGGACCCGGGCAGATTTATGAAATATTTAGGAAGCAAACATTCAGCAAGTCTGGATGATGTGGAGGGCCAAGAACGCCAGACATCTGAGGCTCCTAGAGCAGCCACAGCCTCAGCTCTCCCTTCTGCTCCCTTAACCATCCTCAAACCTCCCAGGTGCTCCCAGCACCCCCACCCTCCTCTCTTAGCCTGTGAGCACCGGTGCACTGGGTGCTCTGGGCTGGAAGTCCAAGAGAGGGGTGCACACGCTGAAGCTTCGGAGAGGCAGGCGTGGCTCTGGCCTGCTGTGGTCCCCTGGAGGGCCCTCCCCCAGTGAACGCATTCAACCCTCTCTACCTGTGCCTGAGTGCTCAGCTTCTGCATTTCAAGATGGTTTGAATTTTTTTCAAACAAATGAAACTTCTCTGACAGGCGAGCCAATCCCAGTGAATGACCACACAGTGAAAGGTGACAAGGGCCTCTTTCACAGGCCCCAGCTGCACTGAGCGGCTGGGCAGCTGGAGGGAGCTCTTCATGAATCAGCCTATGTTAGAAGGTCAGTCATTCGAAGCCTTGCTCTGCCCCTGGGAGTCTGATCGAGCAGCATTTATGATGCTACGTGGCGGGGGAGCCTGTGTTGTCTCGGGTAACAAGACCCTGCCCCCCATGATTACTGATTTAAGTTATTCATTCAACCCAAGTATATTGTGTCCATGCTCTGCCAGGGATGTTCTAGCCTCAGAGACCCAAATTCTTTCATTTGATAACTTTGAGTGGCGATAAGAGCTGCAAAGGAAACAAAACAGGTCATGGGATGGAGAGCGATGGGTGGATGCTACTTTTGGAAGGCCCCTCTGTAGAGGTGACATTTCAGCTGAGAATCAAAGGACAAGAAAGAGGTGGCCATGTCCCAAGCAGAGGAAAGAGCTTGTGCAAAGGCCCTGAGGTGGGAAGAAGTTGGCCTTCCAGAGATCATGTGTAAGGGAGTTGTGGGATTTGCAGAGTCCAGAGTGTCCAAGGAAGCAATGATCACTGGAGACTGAATGTCAGAGGAAGTGAGGGAGCCCGTACGTGTGGCTCTGTGGCCCATCAGTGAGGGGGAGCCAGGACAATGCAGGGTTGGAGACAAAGGCAAATCAAGGCATAAACTGAGGGAGGCTGCATTCATTCATGTACTAAACAACCATTTGCCAAGTGCTAACCACGTGCCAGGCACCAGAGATGCAGCAAGCAAAGCCCAGCTCCTGCTTGTAAGGAGCACCTGGCTTAATGCAGAGACACTCGGTCTAGAGGAGGTGAGAAAAGGAGGCCCAGGGAGGACTTTTCAGAGGACTCCCCAGCAGAACGGGGTTGAGTTTGCTTCTGTGCTACTCCAGACAGCAGATGGGGCTTGCATCGCCCAAGAATTAAAGCTGCCTGAAAATAAGATGGGCTGCTCTGAGTGGTAATGTGGTTGGAGCCTTTCAAGACAACTCATGGGGGATGTTGTAGACTGATGGTTCCCAGGGGTTGCTCCATGGAACACTGGTTCCTCAGGATGCTCCACGAAGGAAGAGTTCCCTGATCATGTAAGTTTGGGAAACACATCTTGCCATTTTCCTCTTTTGGTAATTTTACACAGCATTCCACCCTATTTAAGATCCTAGGGAGTCCTGAAATAAAGAAAACTGTTTAACTTTTTAACTTGAGGTTTCCCAGAAGTATTTGGCTATGGAACTGCTTTACACATAATGTCTATCAGTATCCTGCGGGACCCGTGTGCTGCCGAGCGGAGCTTCCCAGACTCCTTGTGGCGAAGGATCAGGTTTTGTTTGTTTGTTTGTTTTTCATCTGTCATAAACCTACACTTTCTTAAAATAAAAAATAAAAATGAATTACTAGAAAAAATAGACATAAAATACAAATCCACACATTATTATTAGATTTAATGAGCATAAAAATTACTGCTCAATAGATACTAATATAACCAGAACACAAATAACATATGAACAAAGAAAATGCAAAGCTGTACGTGCTGTCCATTGAAAGTGTGTGTTTAGACAGTTACTCCGGAGGATTGCTATCTTAGTCATACTCTTGTCATTCCACAATCGTAAATGAAACAACATCGGACAGGACTCACACGTACACGGTCAATTGATTTTCAACACAGTTGCCAATGCAGTCCAGCCGGGAAAGAGAAGTCTCTTCAACAAATGTTGCTGTAACAACTGAATATCTTTATGGCAAAAAGAAACCTTGACCTCACCCCATACCATATACGCATTAGTTCAAGACACGGCATAGACATAAATGTGTATGTTAAAATTATAAAACTTCCAGAAGAAATATACAAGAATATATTAACAATTCAAGAGTAGGCAGAGGACACAGAAAGCAACAACCATAACAGAAAAAAAATGATAAATTGGATTTCATTAAAACTAAAAGCTTCTTCTCATAAAAAAAAAGTACTTTAAGAAGATGAATAGGCGAGCCACAGACTGGAGGCAATTATTTGCAAAACATGTATCTCAGACGTGGGCAGACAGAGTCCCAGGCTCCCACTCGGGGCCCTGTGGTTCCCCCCACCCCAGTGCAGGGGCCTCCAAATGGGCAAAAGGGTCCTGCCGCAGCCTGGCTGAAGCATCCGAGCCCTAACGATGACATCCCACATTCATCTTCATGGTCCCCTTTTCCTTATGACTCAAGTAATTTTGGGGACCCCATCATCTGGCCCTACAGGAGGTGACTGTGGAAACCCTTGGGGAACAAGCATGGCTGTCGTATTCCCCAGCATTTGCATGAAAACCCTTTCCAGGGCGCTGGCTGTGGTCTGGGATGTGCACCCTGAAGGAACGCGGGCTCCTTCCTGAGCCAGAGCTGCCAAGCGGCAGAAGCAGGGGCGGGGAGAGGCGAGTGATGTCCACGTTAGACAAGAGAGGGAGACATCTCAGTGCAGAATCCGGCAGGGACAGGGCGTCAAAGCCTGGGCACTACCGTGCACTTTTGGGACCTAGGAAGCCATCGTGGCGCCGTAATCTGGAAAGTAACAACCCGTACCAGAGACGCCTCTGATAGTTTCTCCCAGTATGAGAAAGAGGCAGATCTCCAAGCAGGGGGATTTTAAAGAGTGAGGGAGGGCCTTGAACTCAAACACACTTTTGCTGCCACCCGGCGGGGTGTCTGCTGTCAGTAGTGCGGCCTGAGAAGCAAGGGTTACCCACGTTAACTTCACAGTGACCGGGAGGCAGAGCAGATGAGGGGCCACGGTGCCCGCGTGAGGTGGAGAAACAGCCCTTGGAGAAGGGCGAGGACCCACGGAGCTTTCTGCAGAATAAGGACCAGCACACGGGGCGAGCCCACAGCCGCCTCTGCGGCCCGCTGTCTTTGCACTTTTGTGGTAGCGGTTTGAACAGAACAGGGAGGCGCTAAATACTAACCAACGATGCGGCAGCTGCACCTATTAAGCGCCCACTATATGCCGGGCACTATTCTAAGCACTTGGCATACATTATCTCATTTAATCCCAGCAATAACCCCGTGAGAAAGGCACCATATGACCCCCATTTCACAGATGAGGAAACGGAAGCCTAGAGAAGTTACGTAACTGACCCAAATTCACGCAGCCGGTGAGTGAAGGAGCGGCTTCACACAGGAATAGTGCAACCAGAGAGAGGTGACAGTCCCACCACTGCTGGGTGCCATTCTGGTGCCCCACCTATGAAGCACATTTTCCAAGAAGGTGGCGAGCCTAGAAACCATATCCTGGAGGAACACTTGAGAACCTGGGAAAGCAAACATTCCAAGATGGCACGGAAGCAACCTGCAGCATGTGAGGACGGAGAGGGAGTGAACACATTCAGCGTTTCTCAGGAGGAGAGGGCGGAGGCGGCTAGGAGTGTACGAGCTACCCACTGCTGCGTAACGAATTCCCCCAAACTTAGCCGCTTCGGACAATGACCATTTATTATTTCAGAGTCTCTGTGAATCAGGAATCCGGGTGCAGTTTAGCTGCGTGCCTCTGCTTCTCTGTCTCTCGTGACACTGCACTTGAGGCATGGGCTGGGGCCGCAGTCGTCTTAAGGCCCAGTGGCTCCCAAGCTCACTCACGTGGCTGTTGGCCTTGTGGACTCTCCCTGGGGCAGCTCACAGCACGGCAGCTTGCAGAGAGAGAGAGAGAGAGAGACAGGGGGGTTGGGGGGGAGAGAACAAGATAAAAGCCAGTCTTTTGTAACCTAATCTCGGAAGTGACATCCTCTCACTCTAGGCACATTCTATCTGATAGCAGCAGTTGCGAGGTCCAGCCCACGCTCAAAGTGATAGGGTTACACAAGGGTGTGACCACGAGGAGGAGGCAGGCAGTCCTTCCTTAGGAACAAGAGCTGTCCAGTAAGAAAGGAGCAGCATCACGCAGAAGTTACAAGTGTGGGCTCTGGGGTCAGGTGTGCCTGGGTTCAAATCCTGACTTGGGATTTGGCTCAGAGTAATGTCCGTGTTATATTGTATATCTGAACACATTGCTGTAATTCAGTAACATATATCTGAATATATTACTCTGCACCTCGGTCTCTTTATTTCTCAAATAGGATAATAGGCTGGGCACGGTGGCTCTCGCCTATAATTCTGAAACTTTGGAAGGCTGAGGCAGGAGGCTCACTTGAGCCCAGGAGTTCAAGACTGGACTGAGGAACATAGCAAGACCCTGTCTCTACCAAAAAAAAAATTGTTTTAATTTTAAAAAATTGGCCAGGCATGGTACAGGCATGTACGTGCCTACAGTGCTAGCTACTCAGGAAGCTGAGGCAGGAGGATGGTTTGAGCCCAGAATTTGGAGGTTGCAGTGAGCTATGATTACAACATTGCACTCCAGTCTGGGTAACAGAGTGAGATGATGTCTTTAAATAAATAAACAAAGTAGGATAATAATAACGGTTCCTATCTCATAGGAAGGACTGTTGTGAGGATTAAATGAGGTCTTGCACATGAGTAACTTTGTATAGTGCCTGCTGCTAAACACAGGCTTAATAAATGTTAGTCATCATCATTGTTATTTTGTTATTGCTATTATTTTTAAATTTTTTTATTGTTGTTATTTTTTACTGTCTTTCTGTTAGGTAGTCAGCTCCCTGTCCCTTCAGGTGCCTAAACTGAGAACGGGTCCTACGTTGAGGAATAGTTTGAAGAAACTACAAACATCCTTAATATTTGGGGCCCTCTCACCTTGCATCAAATTTCGCTGGGCTGAGCTGGATGCTAGTTGCTTGTGGGATCCCTGAGTATTTACTCTGCCCAAATTGATTTCATGATCCCTGGCTAACGGGCCACAACTTGCAGTGTCAGATGCCACAGGCTGAGTCCTGCTCCCATCTTTTCCTGTGGGATTAGGTGACTTGCTCAAGAGCAAGCAGCCACTCAACGGCAGAGCCAGGACCAGACCTGGTCTCCAGAATCCAGCCCACTGCTCCTCCAACTTTTGCACCTCTGGGAAATTCAGAAAAGACCTTTCCCTCTCTCAGGAGCTTATGTCCCAGTGTATGTAGGGAAGAGGTGCCCGAGCAAATCATGGCTAAAACAGCAATCACCACGCAGCCCCACTTGCAAAGAGGCGCCCGCTCAACCCCTCTGCAGCTGCAACATGCGGAGTAAGCACTCAGGGATCCTGCAAACCGCCAGCAGCCAGCGCAGCCCTGTGAACTTTAATGCAAGGGGACGGTGCCCCAAATGATGACATCTGTAGCCTCGTCACGTGCCCTGAGAACTGGGTAGTTCTCTCTGACTGGGTAGTTCTGTAAGACAGGTCAGGCATTTGCATGGGAGAGAAGTCATGGCTCAGAGAAGACTCCATGGAACAGGCCTCTACATCTCTGTGAGTCCGTGGGCATGTTCCTTGTCAATGAAATGCCATCCTCACCACGTTGCCTTATAGCCCAACACTTTGCTCCTTTTGGCCTCCCCGTGGAGTGCCCCGGAACACTCCACACCCTGGGGACATCCCTTGCAGACATGACAGAACCAGCCTGGCCTCCGGGACAAAGCGTGGTATAAGGGGCGCAGCCAGAGCTGTTACTCAAACAAACCGCCATGTGAAGGCCGAACGGGAGCAATTATTTAAGTATTCTTGGAAACCCTGAAATTTTCTTTCTCTTCGTCTACACTAACCTTTTCTTCTGGGCTTCAGAGCAAACTTGCGATTGTCAGCACAACCTCCCGCAGTCCTCCCTCCCTTCCCCTAACACCGCCTCCCCCGCCCCACACACACAGGCGGAAAAGAAACCTAAGCAGGTAGGGTCTTCTGTGGTTTCTAGAAAGCCCACCATCCCGGGGAATCTGAGCCCTTCCTCTATGACACCTCTGCCGTGCGGCAGGTTCCAGTTCCCCGCACGATGCAGCAGGTGGAGGAGCCAGTGTCGGTGCCGGTGGGTGGAGGGTGTCGGGGACGTGGCTGGATGAAAGGCTCCTCTTCAAACGGCTCAAGCCCCTGGAAAAGCGGCCCAGCAAACTTGGCTGGACACAGTTCCCACGGCGGATGCGGGCAGGGAGCGCCCTTGATCCCCACGGCCAGCAGGAGGCGCCCTGGAGTCCGGCACCCAACCAGGCGGGGCGACACTCCCACGTCCACCTGAGCCGCCACGTCTACCTGAGCCGCCGCGTCACCGAGGTGCCCCTCCGGGCTGGCCCCTGGCGGCCGCAGCTGCCACCTGGAACCAGCTGCTTCAGAGGCAGCGGCCCCAAGTCGTCTCAGCGAGAGAGGGCTCCGATGGCGACTGTCGTCATGTCCCGCGGCTTTTACCTGGGGTCTCCAGTGACATCACTTCCTCCCGCGGCTCACCCCTTTTCCAGTAATCGTGGCCAGAGCGCCAGAGCTAATTGAAACAAGACGCGGGCTTTCATGTTAAAGCAGCCTTCGGCTGGGAGGAGACGGCTGTTTCTGGAAAATGTTAACGCTTTCCTGTTGGACGCCAGGCCCGCTTGGAACTAAGCTTCAAACGAAACCTCATCTGCGAAATGAGGGGGTTGGACGATCCCGGAGAGCCGTCTGGCTCGGACAGATTATGCCACTGTGAAAAGAAAACCGACGGAGCCCTGGGTGGGGAGCCGAGGGCTACTTCTGGTTGGCAGTGGTGTTGTCGCAAATAAAGTGGTTGTGAATCAGCTTTTATTTTAAGCCTAGCAGCTGATAGATTAATTTCTATTTTATGGGCCATAGTCTCTGCATAATTCCAAGAAAATCACTGCATCAGAGGCTCCGCTGACATCACCAACCACCAAACAGGAGGCCCCAGGCGTGCAAACCTCAGGCCCGGTGGCTATTGGAAGACTTGGCTCCAGGTAGAAAGGAGGTCGTTAGGGTTGGGGCCCCTGGTTGCCATGGATATTACGTTTCTCCCTCCCCATTCCCCTCTGGAGGTTTGTGCCAGCAAGGGTCAGAGGGTTTCCCATCCTCCCGTTTCCAGATTCGAATTTAATGGGTCCGACCATGGGTCAGGCAAATTCATGGCCCATGAAGAGATGTGGAAGGCAGACAAAGCTCTATTTTCCACACAGCCTGGCAAACTAAATTTTGGGGGTTTGGCCTTCACTGCCGTATAATTAGGGCTTGGAGTTTATTGTTTGTTTGTTAATTTATTTATTTCTCATGGAATTTCTCCATTTGGGTACAGTCTTCCTGAGACCTCCTAAGCTCTTTATTTGGAAAAGAAAAAATATAAAAATATCTTTTTTTTTTAAGACTATATGCTTGTAGCCATTGCAGTTGGGAGGCCAAAACCGCTGAATAGAGAAATGTGTTCAGAGGAGACCAGCCAGGAATTAGATGAACCACAGTGAAGACCAGTGGCCGGTTTCTAAATTGACAAAGCAAGGAGCTTTCTCTTTATATTAGTGTGCTAAATTGTCCAGCTCTCCATGTTGGAAGAGCCCTGAGAATTCACCTCATCCCACCACGCAGGCTATGTGATGGCCATCCGTTCCTCCAGTGCTGGAAATGGCCACCCATTCTCTACTTCACTAGGCAGTGAATTCTATGTTCCTAAAACTCAGTTGAAAAAAATCTGAAGTTCTTACCCTGAGCTGAAATCGGCTTTGCTGTAACTTACATCCACCAGTGTGGCAGGTCTGTTCTCGGGAGGCCCGTGCAGGGAACAAACCTCAAACCCTAGCCCAGGTTAGCTTGGACGACACCCTGTGTTAACAATCTTTCAAATATTCCCAGGCAGCATCAGGCCGCCCTCTCTTCTGGCGAATACCCTTTGTTCTTCTAACCACTGCCCACTGTGACATTTCCAGACACTTCACCATCCTGGCCACTCACCTCTGGACACTCTCCAAATTGTCAGCTTCTCTCTTACACTGTGGTGGGGGCCTGGACATGCTGCTTCCAAGTGCTGTGTTGATGGGCTGAGAGATGGAAGGACTTGCCCAAACCCAAAGCTGCAAAGCCACATAGAGATTTCACAGCAGAAACTGGCCCCCGAGACACATACTGTCCTGTCATAGGAGATAATCTTCACACAGCCGGCAAACACTGCATGTCGTCTGCCATGAGAACGGCATGCTACGTATCCTTAAATATGTCTCTAGGGAATCAAGGTACAATTGGAAATGTTTTTCATTCAACAAATACTTAGTATTACTCCTCTAAGATCCTGTCACTGAATGTAGAGCAAAAGCTGTGGAGATGTGACAATAAATGGCTGGGTCTCTACTCTCAAGGATATTAAATAGAATAATCTACAACATCCTAATTGGCCCAGGTGTGCTGGTTCTAAGCAGCTTTGAAAGAGCTCTGCCTGTGATCAGAAAAGCACAGCCACAAGTGATTTGAGGAGGGAGGGAGTGTACGGAAGCTCTACTTCACATCCCCTCACTTACAGATGGGTAACCGGGCTCCAGAACTTGTCACTCATCCACCTAGCCACTCAGCTGTCCATCTCGCAGCAAATGCATTTATTGAGCAGCTACTATGGACAAGGTAATGTTTAGGGAGAGTGTAGTGTGAACAGCAACACAAAATAAAGAGTGGTAAGTAACCCGTTGATGTGTGGAAAAAGAGCTCCGGTTGAATGATCTGGCCAAGGTAACCCAGTTGGTTAGTACCAGAGCCAGGACCAGAAACCAGATCTTGTGACATACAGCATGCGGCTCTTTGCAAGGCACCTTGCTAGCACTAGTAAATGACAAGGAGGTATCCGGTCGAGCACATGCTCTATTTCAGGAAACTCTGTCCTGAGAGTATCTGATTTAGACACTTGAGGCTATATGTCTGTAACTGGTGACCCGACAGCTGTATAGAATCAGTGTTTCGCCTCTGGAGAGCAGGATGCGTAAGCTAGAGGGAGCACAGGCCACCCCTCCTTAGGCCCTTCAATCACAACTTCCCCTTGTCAACCAAATTTCCCTCCCAGGTTCCCCGGAGAGCAGACCCAGTGTGCTTTGCTCCACTTGTCCTCTCTCTGGGCAACATGAGATTCGACAGGAACATCCTATTGAATTGGTCTCAGGAGGCTTCCTGCTTCTCTCTCCACGGCTTCCTTGTCAACTCTCCTTCATCAGCTCTGTGACCACGGACATCCTCAGTGACCTACCTGCCCTTATTCCTCCTCTCTCGTGGATGTTCCTCCTTGGAGGACTGACCCATTCACAGAACCTCCGCTATCGCCTCTATGTATGAGATCTCCAAATCTACATCCCTATCTTGAAAAGCGCCCTTTTCCCAAGCTCCAGCTGCCAGCCAGATGTTTGGCCCCGGCTCTCCTTGCAAGGCTTCAAACTGAGGCGCCTTGCTCCCAAACAAGTCATGCTCACCTGATCACCACATCCCTCCATCCTCCTCCTGCAACCCCAGCCGCAGCCCTCCTTTCAGACAGAAAATTCCATTTCCTCCTCTTCTTTATATAAGCTAGTGATTCCTCCCGCAAACCAGTTAATTTTACCCATCCATCCTTTCCAGAACTCCAGCTTCCTCTGAGATGAGTAGGTCATATTGCAGGGAGCCAGAGCCCTGTTCTCCAAGCCCAGGGTAACGTCGCATCTCAGCTAAGGCTGCTGGCACATGCCTGCACCTGGTGTTTAGGCCATGCCCAGTTGGGTGCTCTGGGCCTCTCACAGACCACCCTCACCTTGGCACCTTCCTTTCACCAGTGACCATGATAAAAGTAAGTGCTAGGCCATCCTGGCACAGAGATGCATCCCCAGCAGAGGGCCTTGCTGGGGAGCAGGTAGAGCTCTCTCTCCTCCAGGAGGGGTCTTCTTTCTCCTGTGGCACATGAACCATAACCAGAAATCAGACCCTGTTTTAAAACAGGCAGCTGAGAACACAGGGTTCCCCAGAGCTGAGTCCCTCCACCCACCCATGCAGCCCACTCCCGACCCCTTCCTCCCGCCTCAGCCTCCTCGCCCACCACCCACCTGCTCCAAACGCCTGCATCGAGTCCTCCTCTGTGGCTCTTTTCAAAGAGGGGGAGGGATGAGGGCTATAAGTTAGCCAGAGATCTTCAATGTCCCCAGAAGCGCGGATGTAAAGTGGGACACACAGCGCTGCCAGCATCCCAGAATGACCATATGCTCTGACCCCAGTTATATCTGCACCCACACTCCTGGACTCTCAGAAAATCTGAATTGAGAAGGCCTCTAAAGGTGAACCAGTGCGATCCCCCTTTATGCAGACGGGAAACCAAGACTCAGTGACTCCTGGGGTCACTCAGGGAGGAGGCAGAGCTGCACTGGAGGAGGAAGGTCAGCCAGTGGGCAGGATAGCTCCCGTGAGCCACCGTCTCACAGACATGAAGATCCCATGGCACTGTGGCACTGGGGCTTCCCAGCCCCTCAAAGCTGGGGTCAGACAGCCCCTGCTAGTGGGGCCAGGCAGACGGTGTGAGCACAGAGTGGCAGAGAACTGAGGTGGGTAAGCTTCAGGGGGGTGGCAAGTCCAGTAAGAGGCAGCCCACATTTGGCCAGGGGGCCTGGCACAAGGGAGAGGCAGGGAATACCCCAGCACGGACTTGAACTTCATGTTCTGTACCCGGGGCCAGATCATCTGGGAATCCAGCCAGTTTCGAGGAAGGACCCCTTTCCTGGCCTCTCTGCATACCCCGGGGATGCCTTGCCCAGGAGGGGGACTCCGGCACCCTGCCTGTGGCCCTCCGCCCTGTGTGCCCAGACATGCTCGGGACGCAGGCTTCCCTCTGCCAACGGTCCTCAGAGGTCCAGAATATTGAAAAATAAAGAAATGCCAAAACAGGGTTACAAAAATTGGGCGTTTTAAAAACATTTCCTATGAACAAATTAACACTCTATATTTATACACACTCACACAAATGTATACACAAACTCTCTCACACCAAACACAGTGAAACATAATCGTTCTATTCACAAAATAATCATAGGGATCATATAAATATTAATTCAGAGGACCCGCAGGCGAGGTGGCCCGGCAATGAGCGTGAATCTGCCATTGTCTGATGAAGGTCTCCTTCAGCCGACCTCGGTGGCTGGATGTGGAACCTCCTCCAGAGGTGACATCCCCAGTTTAAATGTGTGGCCCTTCCAGAATGTGAGGCCGGGACCAAGTGGCTCTCTGTGCCCCCCGCTCACCCCCTTGGTCGGCTCCTCCCCGAGATGCGCAGCTTGAGAGACCCCACCTTGAGGCTGCCCCCCGACACAGCAGCCCGGGCCCTGCACCTCAGGGAGAGAGGGAGGGAACCAGCCTGCCCTCGGGGACGGCACAGCAGCCAGGGCTGAATGGGGTCTTTTCATATCACGCCACCTGGGAGGGGGACGTAATCCCTCCCCAGCCGCACAGAGCCCACTCAATCCAGGCGGCACAATGCACTGTTCACACAGCTCAGGAAACAAAATAAATATATTCTCCCCCAAAGACCCCACAATGGGGCTTTTTCATGGCTGAACATCAGGAGCAGCCTCCTCCCTCCACCTGGCCCAGGGGGTGCCTGTCCCTGCTGGCTACGCCTGGCCCTACCTGGGACTCAGGGCCCGCCTGGCCCAGCCCCGCCTGCCCACCTTCTAGTCATGTCTTGGTATGGACAGTGGCCCTGTGGCTGGGTGCTGGGCAGAGACTGTAAGTGTCCTGGGAAAGGAAGGAGGCAGGCGAGAGAGAAGCCTAACACTGATTTCCTACCGTGTGTCAGATGGGCAAAGTGGCCCAGGTGGGACACCCCTTCCTGATCGTAAAGCCGTCTGCGGATGAGACTGCAGGGCGAGGATGGGAGGCACCTGTCAAGGTCAACCTTGAGACTCCAGGTCAACCACGCAAATCTCCAGGCCAAGCTGCATAGTGGAGGAGCTTCTCGTCCCGGTGTTTTGACCCCTGTCACCCCGCTCCCAGAACTATGTCATCCAGGAGGTTTGCTTTCAGGAGGATGTCCACCGGCCCCGAAAGGACTTATCCTATACTTTGTCCCACTCCTCTGTCACAGCCAAGCCAAATCATCTGTGGCTCTCTGACATGCCCGCTTGCCTTTGATGGTGCAGCTTCCTCTGCCGGGAACACCCTCTTCCTTTCCCTTCTCCTCTCTCTGATATGGGGTCGGGGAGCCGTTATCATAAATAGATAACATTGAGGGAGGGTTTGCTCAGGGCCAAACACGTATGTGAACTCAAGCTTCACCTCTTACAGAAAGCCTTCCCTGACTTCACCCAGACTGAATGTGGAAGGCCTAGAGGCGCCTTGCTCCCCAGTCTCTGAGTCCCTGGTGCCTTTTCCAGGGACAGCTCCTCAGGGTTAGGTGGACGAGTCCCGACTAAATACAGGTAATTTCTCTTATGCTAATGCCTGTGATGCACCTTGAACGAATGCAACCCCTGATCCACAGAGTGTGGCTGCAGGAGCCAGCATCTCAGCTGTGAGACCTGGGCAAGTCATTTCACCATGAAGCTCTGTTTTTGCTTTATTTATTTTTCAGGGTTTTTTTCCTTTAGTCATTAATTTTCAGGTGCAAAAAGTTAATTATATCCTTTAATTTAGAAAGGGTTCCTTATATCCTTTAGTTCAAGACATGTCATCATCATTAATCAATACAAAGCCCTCCTCTTATTTTCTTCCTTTTCTATGGCTTTACTTAACACACAATCAACTGAACGTATTTAAAGCGTACAATTTGGTGAGGTTCAGCAGGTGTGTACACCTGGAAACCATTGCCCTAATCAAGATAATGAATGTATCCATCACCCAAAACTTTCCTAGTTGGCCGGGCGCGGTGGCTTATACCTGTAATCCTAGCACTCTGGGGGGCCGAGGCGGGCGGATCATTTGAGCTCAGGAGTTCGGGACCAGTTGAGCAAGAGTGAGACCCCGTCTCTACTGAAAAATAGAAAAAATTAGCCAGGCATGGTGGCGCATGCCTGTGGTCCCAGCTACTCGGGAGGCTGAGGCAGGAGGATGGCCTGAGCCCAGGAGTTTGAGGTTGCTGTGAGCTAGGCTGACACCATGGCACACACGGACAACAGAGTGAGACTCTATCTCAAAAAAGAAAAAAAAAAGTTTCCTCGTGCCCTTTGATAATCTCTTTCTCCTGCCTTGCTCTACTCATCTGCTTTCTGTCATTTTAGATTATTTGCATTTTGTAGACGTTTATACAATTGAAATCAGGCAGTCTGGATTCCTTCATGCAGCAACGTTGTTGCGTGTATCATTGGCTTTCCCTTTGCGTTTGCTCAGGGGCATTCTGTGGTATTGCTTTCCTACAATTTGTTCGTCCATTCATCTGTTTGGGGACACTTGGGTCGTTTCCAGTTCTTCGCTATTAAAAATAAAGCTGCTATGAACATCCGTATACAAATCTTGGTTGGGACGTATATTTTCGCTTCTCTCTTGAGTAGAATATTTTATTTTACTTTTTTTTCTCCTTTACCCCCAACCTCTAGTCTCACTCTCCTCTCTGTCCGTGCTTAAGCACCCACTCAGATGTTTGACGTTTGCCTCTGAATGTGCACACGGCCTCATAAAATTCGCAGAGCTGGCGTGTGTGCGGCGGAAGGGTGACTTACCCACATGGTACTCTGCAGCCAGCCTGTTAACAGTTCGGTTTCTTACTTGGTCGAGATCCACCGGGGCACATACTGCGTTGGAAGGTGGTTGCTTCTGACTCCACACAGCAGTCCCCAGTGTGTCCCCACGACACCTTACTCATCCTCGCCTCCCGCCAACGCCAAGACTGCTTCAACTCAGCACTCCCGTAAACAATGCCACGGTGGACATGCCACCGTACAGGTCCTCCTGCTCGCCTGCACGAGCGCTGAGAGTTGGAACTCCGGTCCCAAGGTGTGCACTCACTCAGTATCGCCAAGAGCTGCTGGCCTGACCAAGAATCCGCTGGTAGTCACGTGGCCCCCAGCTGGGTGCCAACCCCCATCTCCCCGAATCCCCTGGCCAACTCATGGTACCATCTGCTTTGCCAATCTGGTGGATATCAAGTGGTCTTTTCTTTCAGTGTGTATTTGTCTAATTAATAATGAGATTGAGCAACTTTTCAAATACTTGTCAGCTGTTAGGGTTTTTCTTTCTTTAAATTTGTGTCCTCTGCCCACTAAACATTTGTATTTCCTATCTTTTCCTTGTTGATTGGCAGGAGCTCTTTTTCTTGCTTTGTTTGAATTGAGGTTTAATCTACATTTGGTGCACAGATCTTCAGTGTGGAGTTTGACTCATTTTTACACATATACACACCTGTGTAACCTGCCCAGGTCCAGATTTAGAGCCTTCCAGCCCCCCAAGGGCTCCTGTGTCCCCCGTAGTCAGTAACCTCTCGAAGTTACTGCTCTTCTGATCTCTCTCTCTCCCCTTAGGTCAGTTTCCCTTTTCTAAAATTCCACATAAATGGAATCATACAGTGTGTTCTCTTTTGTAACTGGCTTCTCTCATACAAAGTTGCGTCTGTGAGACTCATCTGTGTTGCTGTGTATGGTACTAGGTCAATTTTTTCCGCTGCTGGGTAGTATTCCATTGTATGACTCTACCAGAATTTATTATATTTACCCTTTTTCTTGTTGGTGGACATTTGGGTTGTTTCCAGTTCAGGATTATTATGAGTAAAGTTGCTATGAACATGCTTAAACAAGTCCTTTGGTGGCTATCAACACTGAGTTCTGTTGGTAGCGAAATTACTCCATCTTGGAGATTTTGTATGTTTGGCTTTAATCCGCACTCACTGCTAAACATTTTTCTGAAGTGTTTGTACCAATTTACACTCCCACCGGCAGTGTATGAAAATTCCAGTTGATCCTCACCCTCACCAACACTGGATATTTTCAGCCTTTTTAAATTGTAGCCATTCTGGTGGGTGTTGTAGGAATCTTTGCATATTCTAAGATAGTCACCTCTTAGGGGTTTTATATATTGTAAATGTAAATTTCATCCATCTATATTCTTAGTTACTGTGTATAGTCTTTGTCTCCTTATCTGTAAAATGAGGATACTACTACTTATCTTGTGGCTTTAGCATAAAGATTAGAGATGACGTATTTCAATGACGTGGTAAACTGATGGTGCTCATTTCATACTTACTATCATATATCTCTGTCTCCATCTGGACACTGGGTGCTGCTCTTCTAGGACAGGGACTGGTTCCTAATTTCTGTATTCCTCAGGGCCCAGTCCAGGGCCAACAAGGAGCGGTTTTTCAGTAAAGTTTGTTGATTGACTAAATGACGGAGCGTCCCAGAAGCCATCCCTAGCCTGCTGTTTCGGGAAGGTCAGTGTGGAAAGAGGAGCGGTGGGAGTAAAGAGGGAAATATCATTTTCCCTGCAGGGGATCAACAGGTGTCCCGTGGGCTGGGGGAGCCCCCTCCGCTGGGCGTGCAAGGCCCTGGACCGGGGGCGGGGAGCATGATGGGTGGCAGCTTTTCCTCCAGAGGGTTCGCCGCCGTGGCTGGCGGCGCGGAGCCGGCCCGCCACCGTCTGCCCCTCTGCCCGTCCTTTTTTTCCGGCAGGTCTGCCAGGAGGAGGAGGAGGAGGTGGAGGAGGAGGAGGAGGTGGAGGAGAAGGAGGAAGAGCAGGGGGAGGCAAGGGGGAGGGGTCCGGAGGGGAGGGGCGGAGCGAGGACGGGAAGGGAGGAGGCCGCCAGGCCCCCGCAGGCTCCCGCTTCCCGGCGGGCGCTGCCGGACACGCAGAGCCGCAGCTGGCAGCCGGGAGTGCCTAGGCGCCCGGCCACCTGGCTCGGCGGCGCCCCTTCCCCACGCGCGTCGCCGCGCCGGCCGGCCGGGCAGCCACTTGGGCGCCCGCGGCTGTCGGCGTCGCCCTGCCCGGGCAGACCGCGCTTGGGTCCCGCACTGAACCCTGGCAGACTGAGAGTGAGTGCTCAGTCCAAAGCCCTCCTTTTGTCCACGGGAGCCTGAGGATCAGAGAGGGGAAGCGACCGGGCCAAGGAGGCAGGGTGAATGCTAACAGAGTCGGCGCCAGGCCCTGTCCCCCTTGCCTCCCGTGTCCAGTGCCGGGTGATTCAGTCAGTTCTACCTCCACGGCCCCTCTTGACTCCGCAGGCACCTCGCCCTGCTCTGAGTCAAAGAGCCCATCCTGTCCTGTGTGTCACCTGGGGACCTGCGACAGCTTCTCGTGGGCCTTCCGCCTTCCCTCTTCCCTCTAACATCCCCTTCTCCATCCAGCAGCTGGTGTCTTTTGGAATATGACTCTGCTCACCACCCCGCCCTGTCTGAAAGTCCCAGTGGCATCCAGGATGCTGGGAGCACAGACTGCAGTTCTGTGTCACACACCCCACAGGACCCAGCCCCTGCTTCACTCCCTCTGCCCACTGAGCTCTGCCCCTGGCGTCTTTCTTTTCCTCCAACCTGCCAAGTTCATCGGCCCCAGGGACTCCTTCCCCAGAGCTTCTTAACCAGGAGTCCGGGGACTGAGCTGGATTTCAGTAAAACTATTTTCCTATGTCACCCTGTGAGTATTATTTTAATGCGCTTAAAAACCTCAATCTGGGAAAGGGCCACAGGCTTCACCAGACTGCCGCAGTGCCCATGCCTGGAAGAGTTTAGGGACTCCTAGAATTTTGCATGGCTGGCTCTTCCTTGCTGTTCGGGTCCTGGCTGAATGGCACCTCCCCAGGGACGCCCCTTCCGGCTGTGTTCACTGACGCTGCCCCCTCCTCATCAGTCATGCCTTGCGCGGTGGTTCTCACAGTGTGGTTCCCTGGACCAGCGGCCTCGGCGTCTCCAGGGAATTTATTAGAAATGCAGATTCTCAGGCCCCGCCACAGACTTATCAAGTCAGATATTCTGGGGTTGGAGCCTTTTTAAAAATCCCTCCAAGTGATTCTGGCATCGGAGTCTCAGGTTGGAAAACCTCTGGCCCAGCATACAAACCCTGTGCTATCACAGTTATACCACCCATCCATGGAGAGTTGGTCCCCAAAGGACAAGGTGGGCAAAGGTGGAAGAAGAACTGGCTGAGCAATGAGGTGGCTGCACTGGGCACAAAGTCCACAGAGGGCCGGCTGTCTTGGGAAGGGGCATGGCTTGACTGCAGCCAGAGCAGGGCTGGAGGCTTCGACAGCCCAGAATTCAATCTCTTGCAGGTTGGCCAGGGTCAGCAGCAGGCTGGGGAGGAGAAAATCACATTCTGCCTTTCACATGTGGCAGGAGAGGAGTTTGCATTTCCCTGGGCACTTCTACCTCTGCCCTGGTCTGAACATTAACCAGTGTCTCTGAGGTCTCATTTGGAACCAGCACAGTCACCCTGACTCACACCGGCCCAGTCCCCTGGCCCCTGCCCCTCTGCCCACAGGAAGTTCCAGGGCAATCCCAGGGCCCTCCCATCCTGAGCTGCTTCCTGTGCGTTCTCCAGGAGGGCCAGATGTTTCTGCAATCTGAGTCTGAGCCCATTCTTCAGACGGCAGAACTGGCCTCTTGTCACCAGTCCCAGGGAGCCACCTAATGCTGCCTGCAGACCGGCTAGTGCAGCCTCTGGCTCCGAGAGCGCTATGAAAGGGACACGGGGCCCTGTTGCTGTGAGCCACTGGTCTCTGGCCTCCGTACAGTTCTCAGGCCCCTGGGGGGAAATCAGACACTTAATTGACTTCCTCAGTGTGATGATAGAGTATTGGGTATCAATAGACCGCAAGCAAGCTATTTTCATCCGTGATTTCAGACGGGAGAACAGAAGCCAGGCTGCCCCCACGTTGCTGCCACGCCAGCGCAGCGATGAGCTCACTCCTGCCTGCTAGCACAGCAGCATTTGCCGCGACCAGGCACTCAGACTTAAGACCTCCCTGGGAAAGTTCCAGGGAGTGGGGATGTGAGCAATTGCAGCGGTGTGCCTGAACCAGAGCCCGCCGGGGACCAGACTGGAGTCAGGAGACCGGGGCACTGTCCTCTTCCTAGCCGGGGAACACTGGGCAGATGACTCGAACAATCTGTGCCTTAGTTCCTTTGCCTGCCAAGAGGAGGCTGCAGTCGGTGATAACACCGGCACTGGAATTCTACCCCGTCTTGTTTTAGAGTCCGCCTTGCTAACTTTGTGCGCTGTTGTCGAGATAAGCGTCACCAGCTTGATAACATTCAGCGTTCCTGGGTTTGGTTCCAGCCCCTCACTTGCATGCCCTTCGTCACCTTGGCACGAGATTGAAGACATCAACTCCAAGTGCTTCGGGCACCTCTCTCGGGAATATGCCCGCATTCCGGGAGGGAGTTGAGGAGGTGGGGGTGTGTCCCAGATGCTGTGGAAACGTCTTGTCCTCACGGCCCTCTGCTGACCATGGCCCTCTTAGCCTTCACGTGATCTGCATGGCCGCACCCCCACCACTCTGTGGGTTCCAGGTGGCGAGGGGATCTCATCACCTCTGTGTCTCCGAGCCTAGCAGGGGGCTCGATGAATGTTGATGGCACAAGCGAATGAGTAAGTGAATGAATGGATAGAGGGATGAATGGTTGGGTAGATGAGTGAGAGAAAGAAGGAAACCCGTGTGGGACATGCTTGATACCCTGTGCGTGTGCGTGCATGCGTGTGTGTGTGTGTGTGTGTGTCATTGCTGGGTGGGGGAGAGGACGGGATTAGTCACAGCCAACTAGGAGGGGCTCTGATGGCTCTGCCTGGAAGCCTTCCCTCTCGGTCATGGTCTGCCGACTCAACAACAGGGAGAGGCATTCCTCCAAGAGAAAAACCATAGAATCGTGGAATGTTGGCTCCAAGTGACAACCATGGGTCACTTAATCCACACCCCTCCAGTGGGGAAGCAAAGGCCCAGACAGGTTCGGTTCCTGCCTCTGCACTGAGCTCATCATGGAAATGGTCGTTTTTCCATGAAAAAGGAGCCCAGGGGCAGGGGAGAAGGGGCATCAGGAGGAGTCGGGGTTAAACAGATGAATGCTAAACACGGAGAAAGCCTGTGCCCTGCCAGGGCCTGCCCCACCTAAGGCAGGGGCCCACGGAGTGAAGGGGCTCGCTGAGCCTCGGGAGCCAGCCCGCGGGGCTTATGTAACCGAGCAGAGGCTCCAGGAAACACCTAAGCTGGCCTGGTGTTCATCCCGGAGCGCGGTTTCCTGCTATTTCCTATAGAGGGAGATTTTGCTGAGCACAGGGTTTTCTGCATTTTCCATTCGCTTGCTGTTAAAAAAAAGCAGGAGACAAAATATAAAATCCTTCCCTGAGATGGCCAGAAATCTCCCAGTTTTTGGAGGAGGGAGAGCTTAAGCTTGGTCCATGGGTCCCTCGAGGCCTGGGGTGTCTGAGGCAGCAGAAGCTGATCCCAAGGTGAAATCTCCTAAAACAGGCAGCTCCCCAGGTCTAGGGCGGGAGGGGCACAGAGACCTGGGGATGTGGCCGCATCAGCCTGAGCCTGCACTGCCCCAGGAGGGAAGGGCGAGGGGCCGGGAGACCAGCACAGGAAGGTCAGCAGCCCTGGAGGACGCAGCCGTATCTAGATGGTCTAAGTCAGCTTGAGGAGGGGCGGGGTGACACGAGTCTCTACTGAATTTTCGTTTCCACCAAAAACTTCATCATTAAAACCCTCATCTCTGTCCTAATGCAACATCTTAGCAAACCCCAACACGGGGAAGAAGGATGATGTCTTCAGAGCACTCCTGCGGTTGTCAGCACCTCAGGAAGCCAGGGGATCTCTGGCAGTTAGGAAGGGATGGAGGATGGGTCAAGAGAGGTCTAGAGCACAGGAGGAGGAGGGTCCCAGGAGAGCAGGGGGGTTGGTGCAAGGGGCCTGTCTGGACCCCACCCAAGGGTGGGAGCAGAAGACCTCACAGGAGTGTGCACACACGCCGGGTCCAGAGTGAGCACAAGTTGAAGAGGTGGAGATACGGCTAGGATGCCCTCACATCTGCCCCCGCAAGTCTCACCCCCATGCCCGCGGGCCCCTCACCGGCACATGAGGGAGGTGGTGTAGACGGCCCGACTGATCAGAGCCAACTGCCTGCCGTCGGGTTCTGGCGCTCCTTGCAACCTCTGTGACTCAGGCAAGTTGCTGATTTCTCTGCCTCCGTGACTTCATCTGTAAAATGGAAATAACGCCAGCACCTCCAGGCACAGGGAGATGTGAGGACTGAGAGCAGCAAAGTGCTCAGCGCAGCACCGGGCACGTGGCCAGTGCTCAGTGGATGTGGCCGTTAGGAGACGAAGCAATCCTTCTGGGGTTGCATAAGGACAAACACAGTCCATCCAGCTGGCCCGCTTGGGAGCATCTTCATCCGAAGGCAGCGCGTGGGGCACGGTAGCGGGGGTGAAGTGGGCACTGCAGGGCGATAAAGGGCAATAAAGGGCCCCACCCCAAGGGCTCCACAGTCCAGTATGACCCGGAGGTTGAAACTGAGCCTCACAGAGGCTGTGTTACGGCAGCAGGGGGGTGGGGGGGGAGGCGGAATTCAGGGAAGGCTGCCTGGAGGTGGCGCTGGTTTCCCAAGAGGGACTCTGCTGTGCTACCACCGGAAGCCAGGTCATGACAGCCAGCATCATCACAGGCCAGGTGGTCCTGCAGGATCCCCGTGGAAGGCGGAATAGCCCTGTGTCCTCTCTATATCATCCCCACCCCCACCCCAGGGACACAGACACACAGACACACAGACATATTTTGAAAAAGGTTGGAATTTTGATATTTCTAAGGAAAGCAGCAAAGTCCCCATCACGGGCCGGACAGAATTTTGTTGGCCTCCCTTACACTGGCCCGGAGCGGCTCACGTATTGATTTACATACGAGGGCATGTTCTTTTAGGTCCATAGCAACGTCCAGAGTTTCCACCCAGCCCTGCTTGGGAAACATCTGCTTCTCCTCTTCGAATCTGCAACACAGCACCCGGAAAGCTCAGCTTCAGCGGAACAACACGCCTCAACGCAGACCTCTCTTGGAGTTGCGTTTCGTTTACACACCTGTGCATACGTGTATGTACGCGCACATTAGCATAATGGCTAAACAGGTCCTTTCGTAAGAGGAAAAACTCATGATTAGGAAGAGCGTTTGAATAAAAAAAAATGTACCCCCATAATATGCTGAAATAAAAAAAAAAAGGGGGCATTTGGAGTCAACTCCGGGCTTGAGGCCTGGCGCACCACTCAACCAAGAGCGCTGGAACGAATTACTTGATCTACTGACTACACTCAACCCCTGTGGGGCCTTTGCCTCTTGTCATTCATTCATTTTGTATTCATTGAGTGCCTACTATGTGCAGGTGCAGTCCTAGGTGCCTGGGACATGTCAGTGCACAAAGTAAGCTCCGCCTGGTGCATACATTCATGAAAGGCAGGAGGAAGACAATGTTAGAATCAAAAAGTAAAAAATGTATGGGAAGGTAGAGAGTGTCACGGGCTATTGAAAAAAGAAAAAGTGATGAGGGAGAAAGGGGTACCGAGGTGCAAGTTGGAGTAGTAAATGTTTTTGCAGATAAAACATCTGACACAGTGGGTATGAGCATGGATTCTGGAGCCAGACATGTGTTCGAATCCCAGCATGTACTGGCTGTGTGGCTTTGGGCAAGTTACTTAACCTCTCTGCGCTTTGGTTTTCTCCTCTGTCAAATGGGAATGATAATAATAGTGACCGCCTCATAGGAGATTATTACAGGCATTAAATGAGTCAATACATGCAAAATGCTTGGAAAGGGCTGGCACATACAGAAGCTGTGTAAGGATTGAACATCAGCAGTAGGAAGTGTGGACTAAATGTCAGCTGTTATAATAATCCCATTCACATACTTGGGCTCCCAGAATTCTAGGACCCACATTATTTCTCTGGGCCCCTTCAGTGTGTGGGTGAGGGACAGGGGGGCAGGCACCCTTCAGCCCCTTCAGCTCTGGAGCCGGCTGGAATCCCCTCCCCATTCCCGGGCTCGGCAGGGTGGGTGTGTGGAGGCCCACTGGCCCGGGATCAGGTTGACCTAGACTTGCTGGGTGACCTTGCGCAAGTCACATGAACTCTGCAAGCCTCAGCTCCTCATCTCTAAAGTGGGAATAATAATAACTGGTGATGTGCCGTGAGCCAGGCATTGCCATAACTGCTGCTTAGCAAGTGTCAGCTCATTTAATCCTCCCCACGACCCTGTGAGTTGCTTCTTGCCAACCCAGGTGAGGAGACGGAGGTGTAGACAGGTGAGAAGCCCACCCTTCCCCTGACTCTCCCTGTAGTGCCACTGAGGATGGGTGTGTAACACAGACACATGCCAGGCACAGAGCCTGGCTCCTGTCGCCTGCCCTGCCATCATCAGCTCCTTCCTCGTGTGTGGCTGGATAGCAAGGGGATGGTTTTGGCCCAGGGGACGGTTTTGCTCTCATTTGCACGCTCAAAATTCTTTCCACCCAGCCAGAGAGAGAGCACTGATCCTGGGCTCCGAGTCTGCAGGTGGCCCAGATTTCACCTGGCATTGCCCACCCCCCAAACGCCTGGTCTATTTGTTTCTTGGTGACATCAAATTAAATTTTAAACATCCGTATTTGGCCCACGCTCAGCCCCATGAGAGTCCTGGCTGAACCTTGTTTCAGAAAGGGGACAAACAAAAGACCTCTTAGACTAGGTTGGTTGTTTGTCTTAATGAAAAGACTCAGAAAGAGAAAAATGTCTTGGGATGGGTGGGGGGAGGTTATTTCAGGCCAACAAGGAAGTGAAGTCACTCTCCTGGGAGGATCCCAGTGGGCCATGGGGATGATCAGAAATAAACATACCTGGCCTAGTGTGTGGGTCTTTCAGTAGAGCCCGGGGGCATGTCTGTACACGAGGGACGAGGTGTCCCTTCTGCAGGCTGTTTACAGGACTCAGTGGTTCCGGCGTCAACGGGCTGCTTTGCTGCGTGTCCGCTTGTGCAGCCCCAGCCAGACAATGAGTGGCTCCAGTGTCTGTGCCCTTTCTGCCACTTTCCTTAAACAAACTCCAGAAGCCGTGGCCAGCCTGGGCTGAGGCTAGTGCAGCAGTGGATAGGCCCAGGCTTCCCCAACAAGGGACAGCTGGTGGCACTTTCTGGGCCTCTGCTGAAGAATTCTAGAGCAGTGCTGGTGGGACCCAAGGATAAAGCAGTGGTCCCCTGGTGCCTCTTAGTTTCCTGCCACTGAGGGGCTCACCTTGCTCCTTGACTCCAAACAGTCACCGTCCGCTGCCTGGAGACAGTCCTCAGGGCCACAGAGCCTGGCGATCAGTCCAGCCCTGCCAGCCAGGGCACAGGCAAACGGCTGTTTTTCAGTCTTTTCTCCATCCCTTCAGTGACCCACTCTCTCAGCTGCCACTGTGCGGTAGGCACTGGTCCCATCGTCACCGTCACAATGGCTAACTCCGCGGGATGTTTGCTGTGTGCCCGGCTCCATGCCACGCACTCCCCGTGCGTTATGTCTTTAGTGCTCACAACTCTGAGTGCTGTTCGCCCACTTTCAGATCCCCATTATACAGACGAGAAAACTGAGACTCTGGGAGGCTAGTTCCCTGTGGTTAGTCAAGAGCAGACTGGGCTTTAGAACAGGTGTGTTCAGTTGCAAAGTGCATGCTCTTCACGGCTAAGCCGTCCCGCCTTGGTGATGCGCTGAACACCGCCCCCATCCCAAGGAGCTCAGCCTGGGGGAAAGATCAGCAGGACAACAGGAAACGACAGAAGAGCCGTGGGAGTACCAGCTTGGGCGAGAAGGGGAACAACAAGGCGTGGCTTGACACTGGGGACTTGCGGGCCTTCAGTAGATGGTGGGGTCTTTGCCATCAGCATCTTCCATTACTGACCTTGACAATTTAATGGCCACACATGTTACCGAGGACCTATGCTAGCGATATCTCACATGTCAGGGTGCTCTTGAGGGTTTCAAAGCTCATTTGGTCCTCACTGGGATGGGACCTAGACAAAGGTGAGCAGCATCATTTAAGTTTTTCAAATGGGGAAACTGAGGCTCAGAGAGATGACACTTGCCATCATGCATGTTACACAATTTCCGGGACTTAAAGACTCTCAGGGTAGGCTGGGCCCTTTGCGGGTGTCTAATGCAGCCACCCACTGAGTGTGTGACTCCCCTCCTAAGTGGCTGCCATCCCTTTCGTTTGAATGCGTTCATGGCAGATAACTCATTATCTTCTAAAACACATCCGTCCTCAGAGGGATTTCACAACTGCTGACAAGTTTTCCCTTATTTTGAGTCAAACTCAGTCTCCAGGTTCTGTGATCCACTGTTCCAGTTCCCTCCGGGGGCCAGGTATAGCATCATCGCTCTCTGCCAGAGGCCAGCCCTCCGACAATTTGGAAAAGACACTCCGTCTTGGCCGGGAGGCCTCAGACACATGGCAAGGTCGCCCGTGGAGGCTCCCGTCCCACGGCTCTGCCCCCTCCGGGCCTGCCCCGTGCATCTGCCCTGGCGTGAGGCCAACACGCGTCTGGTTCAAGGGAGCCAGGGTCTGCAGACCCCAAAGCCTCCGCCTAGTGACCCAGCCCCACGGGCATTTGCCCAACGGGGTCGGAGGACTCGCGCCAGCCCCGTGTGGTCCTTCCTCTCGTGCCAGCTTTGTCTGCAGCGAGTCCTGCCCTCTTCCCCTCCCCGCTGCCTGTGCTGGTGAGGCGGGAGGCAGCAGCAAAATGCCCTTACTGTTCGCGCCTGCAGCCCGCCGGCGGGCACACTGTCCCAGGGCAAGTGTCCCCTGACTCACCTGGGCCCGCCCTGGGTAAACGTCCCGTGCTGGGAGACCATGGCTGTCCTTTCAGAGGGTACATTTCCATGAGGCCCAGGTTTGATTCCCAGAACAGCAATAAAGGAAGAAACCACACATCCCCCCGCCCCGGCTCAGGCCAGTGTTGACAGAGGGCAGAGTGGCAGAAGAGTGAGTTAGGCGGGGCCTGGATGGGGTGGGAGTGGGACAGAGAGCAGGAGGGCAGGGTCCCTTCGCTCATCTTCAACTGGGACAAAGCCTGGCGTTGTCCACACACCCCTTCCCGGCCGACCGCTTGTGGGCCCTTGGGTTTCCAACCTAAGCTCGAGCTGTCATGCTGACCCCTCCTCACTGCCCCACCCGACGGTGGCCTGTCCCCAGGAGAACGTGTCTCTTGCTTGGGCTCAGGAGGTAGCAGGTAACGAGTACCCTGCCCTGGCACTTTCTCCTCCCTTCTCTCCCCTGCCCAGCCCCGTGGTCAGGCTGTGGCAGTGGCAGGAGGCCTCTGCATCTGGAATCTTCCAGCCCTCCTGTTCCCTTGGCTGGGTGTATTTGTCTTGGCCGCCTTCACCTGGGCTTTTTTAAAACAGATTTTCTTTCCCCTGCTTTCCCCGGCAGCTGGCCTCCGCAGCGCCGTGCACAGAGCGGGCTTGTTTGCCGCCAGCCGTGGACCCTGCTCTGCCCAGCAGCCCACCCGTGTCTGAGCCCCGGGTCTGGGTCTCTCTTAGGGCCGCAGAGAACAGCCATGAACAGAGAGAAAAGAGTCAGGGCCTGGAACCAGAGAGCCAGGACAGAGGGACAAGGCGCAGTAAGCAGGGCCTGGCAGACGGACCGACGCAGAGCCGACACACAGCCTCCTTAACCCGAGGCTCGCCGGAGAAAGGAACCGGGCGGGGACAGTCAGGTCGAAAACCAGGTGTGGGGAGGACACAGAGAGCCAGTCCGGCGGGAGGCTCTGGTCAGGAGGAGGGACTTTGCCACCCCTGCCCCCAAAACACACTGTCCACCAGCGTCGGGCCCTGTGCCCTCTTCCTCATCTGCGACATTGGATGATAATACTTTACGTGCTTCAGCCTAAAGATCTGCACTTGTTGAAGTTTGAAAATCTATGACTTAATAGTTTTTTCTTAAAAAAAAAAACACACCAATAAAAGGTTATTTGTGTGAAAACATAACATTGACATAACAGACTGTGCCTGGAGTGGGTAGGGGTGGGGATTAACCAAGCTGTAAGTCACAGCCAGTCTTCCTCTTGGAGGGGGTGCTCACTTGGGGGGTGTCTTTTAGGTTCCACCCCACTGTGCCCCCCAGGAACAAAAGGGAGAGGGCAAGTGTTCCCCAGGAGCCCCCAGTCCTGCTCTGGTGTCCTGCCCTCTCCCGCCCTGCTCAGGCCCCTCGAGCCCCGGCCCTGCCCATGGCCAGCATCAGTGGGCCAAGCCCAGCACAGCATTCCCCTGCTCCAAGGGCAGCTCAGGGCACGCTCTGGTGGCCACCAGTGCCCATGCCTGAGGCTCAGGAAGCCTCGTGCAGGCTGGTAGGTCCTGCCCACTCTGTCTCCCACAGCATGGAGGGCGGAGACAGCCCCATCCTCAAGGCTCGGCTCCCCGCTGCACCTTGGGGTGCTCTCCTGGTCACAGAACTTCCCTTCGCGGTGTGTTCAGCACCCTGCCCCGCCCTGCGTTCCGCTGGGTCGCCATTTCTCACCTCCTGTTGTGCCTTGAGGGGCTCAGGTTCTTCTCCGTGTGGGTCCCTGCTCCTTGCTGCAGCCTCTGGCTGGGAACACGGATGTCCCAGCTGTCCTCAGCCTCACGGCTGCTGGCCCTGGCTCGGCCCAAAGAAATCCCAGTGCTCCACCATTTCCCAGCCAGCACCCGCACCCTGGTCACCTCACACTTCCCTTCCCTTCCCTTGCTCAGACTCTGCTGCCCTGAACCACTTACTGGACCTATCGTCAGTTCCCAGTATTCACGGCAGTTACGCTCTATAGAGTCACCTCGAACACGAAATCAGCAAATGCAGAACCCTCGTATCTCCTGAGAGCCCCTGGTCACATTTTCCCCAGTCAATCAGAACACAGCCTTGTGTTCTGTTTCTGTTTAATACATATTGTTGATTCTTTAACACTGAACTCACGGCCACCAGCGCTGTGACTCCGGCCTGAACACAGCCGATCTAACACGCCTGGGAACGCAGGCAGGGCGTCAGCACTGCGCCTGGGGCTGTTCTAAACAGAGAAATCACCAACATAAAGCACAAAAATGCAAGACAGTGTGGCGCTAAATAGACCATGAAAAGGACACTTGTTTGTAGGAGGCCCCTTGCTGAAACAAGAAGGCGGAGCGTCGCCTGGTCAGCTTCAGCGGGAACGTGTGAATTTGGTGATTCAGATTTTTCACTGCTCTGCACGTATCTGTGAATGACCCGCCAAAGTGCCGCAAGCAAGTGTTGATTTGTGGATTACAAATAAACTTTAGCAAGAAGGTAAATGCTTAAAAATGTCATCTGCAAGTAACAAGGATGAACCGCGTGTCCCTGGTCCTCTCCCTCCCCGCCCTCTCTCTTTCCGTCACCAAACCCTTCTGATGGCTACCCCCGAATCCCACCGTTAGCCCATCCCGTCCTCACACTGCCTCCCCCACGCACACACACTTCCCGGGCAATGGAATGCACATCAGTCTCCGTGCGAGGGACGCCAAAACACGGATCAGACGGGGATCTTGTCCTCAAGCAGCTCGAAGCCTAGATCGGGGCCGGCACGCTTTTTCTGTAAAAGGCTGAGTAGTCAATATGTTGGGCTTTGCAGGCTATAAAGTGTCTGTGGCAGTACTGAAGTCAGCCATTGTAGCTCAAAAGCATCCGTAGCCGGGTGAATGAAGGAGCTCGTCTTCCACAGCAGGAGGTGGGCCGTAGCTCCGGCCTCCCCACCACGGCTCCTTCTGCCTGCGCTTGTCGCTCTTCACTCCCTGACATCACCCATTCTCGCCTAGACCCACCAGAAATCTTACCCCCAAACAGCCCAGGACCCTGCCCGCCCTCTTCACCACCATGTCAGTGTCTGCCGCAGCAGGGGCTGAGTGGACAAACAAGTACACAAATCGGTGTCATCCCATGCTGATGACCGCATGGGACCCAGCTTCAACCCCAGCACACTTAGAAACGCTTCAGGCCAACTCCATGATCATGTTTAAAAACAGACACTTCTGGGCCCCTGTGGGGAAACAACCCTCAGATCACAGCCACTTCTTCAGGGACGAGGTGTCTACCGGTCCCCACCCCGGCACCTTCCTCAGGGGTCCAGAGGGCATCGCGGCATATGATCGAGACCGTGAAAGGAGCTCCTGCTCCTCGTTCCTTCCTGGTCCTCTCTCTTCTGTCCCTTCCCTTCCCTTCCCTTCTCTTCCCCGGGGACAGTAGGGGGACAGGAGGCTGCTGAGGGCTGCCTGTGGCCTTTGTTTCTGGGAACAGAGTAGCAAAGCTCCCTGATTTCGGGGCTGTCCAGGCCAGCTCTCGCTTGCCCATGGCCGGTGCTCCAGTGGACACGACATCCCCTGCACTTGGCTGAGAGCCCCAGGGTTGGATCTCCTGGTCTCAGCCCAGCTGCAGGCAAGGAATCCCAGCAGGGGCCCCCGGCCAGCACAACGCAGTGGCTCCCTAGGGAAGGACATAGTAGGGAGTGGCCAAGTGAGTCGAGAAGAAAGTAAATTCCCAGCCTCTTCTTAAACCCTGATGCCCAGAGCTGCCTCTGCCACCAAAGGCAGTCCCAATCTGGGTCCCGTGGCTCTGACCCCCGTGAGTGTACCTGTGTGCGCACACATGCACGTACAACCGTGGTCTGCAGGGTGGGAAAGGAATCTCGAGTCGGTTTAGGGTTTCATCTCAACGTGTCACTTTTATCTGTAACGTCTCCACCCAATGGGGAAAGAGTCAGAAGTCCCAGGGCTTCAGGTCGAGGGGGGCTGTGGGCTGGTGTGAAGATGAATCAGCTTTCACGCTGGCTCATGAGGCTTCTACAGCTCCATGCAAAATGTAGCCTCACCTCCCCTTGCAAGGCGGGGCCCATACAGAGAGCCCAAAGGCACACAGAGGGCAGAAACCCAAGGAGGCGGAGAAGGTGGGAGGCCAACTCGATGGAACAAGCCCTGGGTGAGGCCCACCACCTGCACCTGCAGAAGGAGCTCCTGTGTGAATGCAGCCTCTGGGCTAGGGCAGACAGGGAGGACCCAGGAGGATGCTGGGAGTGGCCCCAAACTGTCCCAGAGCAGAGGGCCAGGACCCCTCAAAGGCCATGTGAACCCTGAGGTTTACAACCACCAAGTGCCTGAGAAGTGGGAGCACTGCGGGGCCCAGAGGGGCAGGCGGTGAAGACTCGGGCAGCCCTGAGACCAGCACACGTGGCTGTGTGACCTGGGTCTCCGAGCTCCAAACTCCTGCTCCGTACCTTGGCCTGACACTAGCCCTGCTCCCAGGCTTGCTGGGAGCATCAGTGAGCCAGGGATTGGCACAGTGCTTGGCATGTGGCAAGTCGCATAAGTCTTCACAGCCTTAGCAGCCATGGTGACGAAGACGATGGTGATGACGGAATTCCTTTAGCTCTTGGAAACAAAGGTGAGCATGGACCCTGAGCCTTCATTTTTGCAGTCCCCTTTCTTGCTGTCACAGTTCCAGCTGTCACATCTACAAAATGAGAAGGTTCAGGCAAATGAGTCCTAAGATGGCTTTAGGACTCTAGGGGTTTGCACATTCTGGGCCTCCACGGAAAGGAGCTAACGCCCTGATATGGTTCTGGAAAGTTCCGATTGCCCTGAGGCTACTCAGAGCAGAGATGGGTAACCCAGCCGAGATGTAGACAGGCAACATCACTCTGAATTTTCAACAGCCCCCGAGCTGGTGCCCACCTCATCTCACAGCCTTTACACCAGGTGAGCATGCCCAGCATAAGAACAGCACCTCGAAAGCCCCTACCTGGTCAACACCCCCTGCCACCCAGCCCCCATGGTAACCAATTATTCTGACTTTCATCACCATACTTTAGTTTGTCGTCATATAAGTGGAACCAAACAACATGTATTCTTATGTGTCCACATTCCTTTCCTCAACACAACGTGTTTGAGATTCATTCTGCTGTTGTGTGTATCAGTAACACGTTCTTATTGCTGAGTAGGATTCCATTGTATGGAGTTACCACAGTTTGTTTATCTATTCATGGACGTTCGGGCTGCTTTCAGTTTGGGGCCTTTATGAACAGAGCTGCCATGATTTACAACAAACGCTCCATTGCGATTCAGTGGGGGAAATGGTCTTGCAATCGATGGAACTGGAGCAATTAGGTATCTATTTGGGAAAATAAATTAACCTTTACCCCTAACTTCTACTTCACACAAAAATCAATTCAAAGTGGATTACAGGCCTGAATTAGGAAGGTAAAACCACCAATCTTCTCTAAGAAAACAGGAGAATATCTTCATGATCTAGAGAAGAGCAAGAATTTCTTAAATAGGACACAAAAGACATTAATCACTAAGGAAAAAAAAAAAGAAATTGGGCTTCATTAAAGTCCTTCATCAAAAGACATCATTAAGAAAATGAACAGATAAGCCAAAGACCGGGGGCTGTGTGTAATACGTATGTCTGACAAAGCAGTCAACTCAAAACATTGATTATTAAAACTCCACAAATCAGTAAGAGAGAAATAACTCAATTAAAAAATTGGCAAAAGATCTGAACATGAGCTGACAAAAGATATTCAAAGGGCTACTGAACCTGTGAAAAAATGTGCAACGTCATTGTTCCTCAGGGAAATGTAAACTGAAATCATCACGAGACATTGCTACATACCTCCCAGAAAGACTGAAACTGAAGACAGATGACACCCAGTGCTGGGAGGCTGGGGGGCAATTGGAACTCTCACCTGTGGCTGGCGGCGGGTAAATCGGTCCCGCCGCTTCATTGGGTAGAGTCCATTAAAGGCCAACAGCACTCTATGACCAGCGACTCCCCCTCGAGGTGTATAACTGACAGAAAAGAATGTAAATATTTACCAAAAAGACGGGCACAAAAATGTCTATGGCAGCTTTATTCATAATGCCCAGCATACTTTAATGGAGAGGAAATAAAAATGTAATCTTCTAAGAAGAGTGAAGCCATAGGCACCGAGGAAACAGGGCATCAGAAAGGGCCAGGCAGCACGCTGCGCATCTGGTCCAGGAGGCAGGCCGAGAAAAGCCACATGAAAGCGGGCGGCCCCTGGCAGGGCGCTGCTTGTCCGATAAACCTGCAGGTGCAGGTGGGCGAGTCGTGCCAACCGCATTTGAGTGTGAGAGCGACGGCCCACTAACCGTGCTCTGGAATTACCTCTTCTGTGCGTAGACAGAGTGATACGTCCTGTTGCGGAGGACAGGGGGAGAAAGGGCTCTGCCAGAGAAGCCAGGGAGAGTGAGGTCTTTGAGGGGAACCTCTTTTTTGGGGGGTCTTGTGTGCGGACCCACTATCCAATGAGACGCTTGAACACTGTGGCTCTAGTTTGCTGGTCCCAAACCACGGTGGAGCTGATTCTGCTTCCAGAGAGTTGGACTTTCAGCTCCTCCCTGCCCAGCTCTTGTCCCCGCACAGACACTGCCAGGGAAGGCCTGGGCTGATGGGGGTTCTGGAAACCCTCATACAGGGAGCCCAGGTCCACCCACATCAGCTGTGCGTTGGCCTGCATGCCCAGCGGGAGAGCAGCAATAACCTCATCCAAACACGGAATGGAAGGATGTTTGACAAGGAGATAAACAAGCGTGGCCTAGGTGGATGCCGTGGTTTCAGAACCCACAGGGAAGGGACACACACAGGGCTTGGTCCTAGGTAGTGACCTGGGTCTTACACAGGAGATATTTGGGTAAACCTCCCACCTCAACACACAACAACCTGATTAAACTCGGCCTCCCGGTGTTAGGGCGAGAAGCAGAGAAATCTGTCATTTTTAGTAAGAGGAACTATAGAAAAATACTGTTTGGAAAAAATAGAAATTAACAGGATTTGTTCCTGTTTTACAAGTAAACAGTCCACAGGAAGCCACAAGACTATTTAAAAATCCCGTATTGAAAGTCCAGGAAAGATGTGAGCTATGGCGCCAAAGAAGTAGCTGCTAAAAAATGAACCTGTCAGGTCAGCTGATGAAACTACAGCCCCTGTAAACACAGAGCTGTCTTTTCAAAACTAGACAGTGGGTCCCAGCAAGCACAGAAACCCAAAACCCCTGCAGAGAGGCAGCTGGTATCCCCCAGCCCCGGCAGGGACCCAAGCCTGACCCTGCTGTAAGCACCACTGGGCAGGGCCACCCCCAGCACACCTGGGCCACTGTCTGAACTGCCTACATTGTCCCTCTACGTGCGTTCTGAAACAGAAGTTCTTCTCATAGAAACACTGAATTCTCTAATCCACGTGCCTTTTTTTTTTTACAGCCCATTTCGATAAGATTTATAGGTTAAAAACATGATTCCAGGAACTTTTTACATGCGACATCCCCAAACCAATAATCCGAGATGTTTCAAGTCAGCAATAAAGCCATGGCCCCTCCCTGGCAGAGATGACAGTGAGGGGGTGGGCAGAGATGACACGGCCTGATGGGACAGCCTAAACTGACAGTTACAGCGGAGTGTGTCAAATGCTCTGATTCAGGGAGTCTAGGGGCTTTCAGAGCATGAGGGACGGTTTCTAGGGACCCAGTGCCTGAGCTGGGTCTTGAACCAGAGGAAGGAGGGGCATGATATTGCAGGTGGAGGAAGCCCTGTGAGCAAGGGCACGGAGACGCCAGGCTTAGCGGATGGCTGGGGCCAAGCGGGAAGGAAACAGGGTGGTAAGAGAGGAAGTCAGAGCGGAAGGCAGGTGCCAGGTCTTACAGAGAATTTTATGCCACGCTCTTCTTTGAATTCTACCCTAAAGGCACATACGTGGGTATTAGGTGAGTAACTGACAACAGGGTTTGCCTGTTGTCACGGCTCGTCTGCCACTCACCAGTGAGAAAGCCATTACTACACAAAGAGCTTCAGGAAAGAGCAATGACTCCCATCAGAGCGCGGAGGGCCTGACAATAGACGTAGATGTTTGTCTTGTTCATTCCCAAGGGGTGAAGAAGAGGGACAGCGCTCAGAGTGCGACGGCGTGAAGAACACGGAGAAGGCTCAGCACTTCACAGTGGAGGCAGCAGGGAGTACTCCCAAGAAGTTTAGACAAGGATGCCTTGGGAGAAATAATGGAAAGCAGCACTTTGCCCAAGAAGCTGGAAACATCTGGAATTAATTCATCCAAGGGATGGTAGGGTGGCAAACAAAAATAGACTCCAGGAGGGTTTTGATAATTTCAGGGGTGGGAAAGCCACAGTGATTATTAAGGGAAGCTGGGGATGTTTGGGACTTCTGCCTGACCGTTGAGGTCGGAGTCTCACAGAGCAGCGTGCTTTCCCACCAAGCCTCGCAGACAGGACTGACCACTCGTCCAACCCAGCCTGGCTCCCTCACGCTTCCTGTAGCACTGGCCTCAAGCCCGGGTGACCCCAGTCCTGATAATGACGAGGAAGCAGGACTCAGAGCAGGAGCCGTCGAGCCTGTGGACCCACCTACAGCACTGCCCACTTCTTCTCTTCCCCCACCACACCCGGGTGTCCCAACCACTCCAGTGCCCGAGCAGGGGTGGGAATGTCCTCGTCCGTGGGCTCGGAGCAATTATCTGAGGTTGCTTTCTTCATGCAGGTCTCCTCATCTCATTTTTACATAAATGTCACTTATGGGCAAGGGCCAGAGATGAGGTTTCTACACTCAGAGTCAGCGGTAGGGACATGGAGACAGTTAAGAAAAATTTGATGATAATGAGGAGCAGGAGGAAGCTAAGGATAGAGGATTAGGAAATGGCAATGGTAATGTTGGTACTAGTCGTGGTGGTCATGACGGTGGAGTCGATCACTGAGATGCAGCCAGGGAAGTGAAGACGCAAGTGGAGGTGGTGACGATGATGGAGGCGGCGATGGCGGGCGTGGTAGGGAAGAGGAACGCTGGAGGGGACGGTGGTGGTGGTGGGAGTGAATGGAAAGGAGCAGCGATGCTGGAGGAGACGCAGGCCCTGGAGTTGGACGCGGAGGTGGTGACGGAGGCAGTGGTTGCCATGGTGATGGTGAGTAAACAGAAGGGAAGTCAACTGTGGGCTAGGGAGCGAGGGAAGGATTCCTGGGATGTGTGAGTCTTGAACCAGCATCCACAGACTCAGAGAATTTAGGTAAAGCGGGGAGGACAGGCCATTGCAAGCCAGGGAAATGTTAGTGAGGATTTTGGGGGCAGATCGAGGGGCTGTGTCTGTGGGGCAGCCAGGAGAGCACCCCAGCGGGAGGGGGGTGGCTGTGGACTGGCGTGGGAGTGAAGAGGAGCTGCTGGAGAGCCCCCGGGGAGTCACGAGCGAAGGCAGGCTGCTGCGAGGTGGGCTGTGAGCAGTCTGGACTGGCGAGCAGCCGGGAGACTGCAGTGCAGTGACAGGGGCCAGCTTCCCGGCAGTGAAGGTGCAGGCTCCAGGTGAGAGGCTCCCTTCACCCTAAGTCTCACCTTATTTGCTCCTCTTTCCTGGGGTCCAGGTTCCAACCACCACGCTTATTTCAACCCCAATTTAGTGGCTCCGGAGGAATCAAGATGCACTTGGTCTGGTCCAACCCTTCGTCAGGCCGGAGCGCGGAGGTGTGCTGGAGGCGACCTGCATGGCCTGTGGGCGCTGGCGATGCACATGTCTCCCCAGCGTGGACTTGGGGCACATTGCATTGGTAGTTTGAAACCAACCACGGTGCAAGTATTTTCACCATGGAGATTAGCAAATGCTACAAATTGGCGCTTTTTTTCCTTCTGGAGATCCAGTTGTTAAACATTTAACAGCACAACACTGTTTGTGCCCCAGGACCCCCAACATGAGGAGCAGTGACAGTCCCAAGGCTAGACCTGGTCACATAGCATATTCCTGCATCCTAACACCATTTATGGCATATTTAAAACCTAACCTGATTGTGAACCCCCAAGAGGTAGAGAAACACATCAAGCCTGTTTATTTTTCCCAGCTTTTTATTACGAACGAATTCAACTGTGCGCAAGAGTTGAAAGAACAGTACAATGAACACGTATATTTTCTCCGAGTGCATATCCAGATTTCCCTCGTTTGCCCCAAGCAAGTCTTTTACAGTGGTTTTCTCTCCAAAGAGTCAAAGAATCCAGTTAAAGTTCTCCCATTGCATTTGGTTGCTTTGCTCATTAGTTTCTCAGTCTCTCTCTTTTCTACTTCTTTAGTCTCATTTAATCTAGAACAGGGGTCAGCAAACTTTTTCTGTAAAGGGCCAGACAGTAAATAGTAAATATCTTAGGTTTCGCAGGCCGAGAAGCAAAATAAGGTAGGTACTTACATTAACAATCATTTAAAACATAAAAACCCTTCTCAGCTTGCACCTGTACAAAAAAAGTGGTGGGCTGGGTCTGTCCCCTGGGCCATGGTTTGCCCACCTCTGATCTAGAGCGTTTCCCCACCCTTCTCCCCCACGACCAGGGCCAGCGTCACGCATGTGTGCCCTGTGCAAGGGTCCTCGGTGCTCAGAAGGACCCTGTACTTGGTTTGATGTTCTGCTATCACTCTCCTGATATTCTTAATAACTTTCTCTTTGAACTTGGGTATTGTAAATGCGGTCCGAAGGGACAATGGATCATGCTCAATGGATCACGAGCAGAGGGGATGTGCCCCATGTGTCCACTGCCATTCCTTGCCACCCCATCTGCGGACGGCATTCCTGGTATGCCAGCGCCCTGGGATGTGTGTTATGTTTACACCTGAGTAGGCGGGCACTTTTTCTGTTCAAACCAGAACTGCTTCAAATGCAGAAAGAAGGCAACAGCATTCTAAGAAACACAAATGACCAAGGAGCCCTACCATATACTTTCTTACCTTACTCTCTGTAAGGTGAGTAGCGTGCTCTCTGTAACATGCTTCTCTGCTAACTCACACTGAACATGATGACATACAAGGAAAGGGAAAGATAGAGCAATGTTTTCCTTTCATACTTCCTTATTTATAAGTATGCTGGGTAGAGAGTGTTGGTAGCACGTGTATCAAGAAGAGAGGTAAAAACCGTTGTGCTAGTTTTGTACAGCATTTCCACTGTTCTGGTGAGAACAAAATACATATGCATGTACGAACTATGAAATACAAATTGTGCAAATTTTTTTATTCCACCTAAGAGTGCTTTTATATCTGCATTTAAAAGTGGCTTTTTATTTGCATTTATTTGCGTTTAAAAGTGAGAGTGCCTAGCTCTCTGGGAGGCTGAGGCAGGTGGATCACTTGAGCTCAGGTGTTTGAGACCAGCCTCAGCAAGAGTGAGACCTCATCTCTACTAAAAATAGAAAAATCAGCTGGGTGTGGTGGCTCCCGCCTGTCGTCCCAGCTACTCAGGAGGCTGACGCAGGAAGATCGCTTGAACCCAGGCGTTTGAGGTTGCCATGAGCTAGGCTGATGCCGTGACACTGTAGCCCTGGCAACAGAGCAAAACTCTGTCCCCCCAAAAATAAATAAATAAAAGGAGCATTGTGTAATATAAAGATGAACAGTAAAACCTATGTTAGTAACTTAAAATTTTGATTTCTTTTTACTTAAATGACACTAAATAACAAAAACCATCATAATCTAATGAGAGAGAGAGACAGATCATTGAAGAAAGGAAAACGTTTTATCTTTTAATATCTTTAACAGTATTTTTTCTTGCTTTTTAAACAAGGGGCCCTGCTTTCTCCCTTTGCACTGGGCTGCACTAAATACGTAGTCAGCCCTGTGCATGATGCTGGCTCTTTGAAGAGTCCAGGCTTTGCACAAGGTCCCACGTTCTGAACCTGCCTGATAGCTTCCACATGGTGTTAAGTCACTTGTTCCTCAATCCCGATATTTCTTATAAATTAGAAGTTGGGTTTAGATGCTTGAGTAGATTGAGGTTAAACACATTTTGGTAAGAATATTTCATGAGTTTGCATAGCTCACACTGCATCCGCACCAGGAGGTATACACTATCAGGTCCCCTCACTCTGAGTGACACTATTTGATCTGGTTATGGATAAGGTGATGACCTCTGGGTATCTCCATGGTAAAGGTGCATTTTCCCCTTTGAAATAAATAATTCTGTGGGGAGCTATTTTGACACAGTGCAGTTCCCCAGGAAGCTTTTACTTTATGACTTTAGCATCCTTTGGTGATCTTTACCTAAATCGATGACTACACTGGAGGTTGTGAAAGCTTTTTCTCATTCCATCATTCTTTTTGCACGTGTAAGTAGACTTTCTTCAACAAAGGGGAAAAAAAGAGCTTTCCTTCCCCCTCCTGTCTTGCTCTGTCTATGTCTCTCTCTGTTTATTTATTTTGGGGGGACATCTCTATGGGTTCTTTTTTGAATGCACAGTATTACAATTAATTGCCATCATTGTTCTTTGTGATTTGGCTCAAACTGGGCCACATTTTCTCAGAGGAAGCCCTTTCAAGCTGGCCCCTGTGTTCTTTTGGTGTGACTTCCGTTCAAAGCATCTCCTAGTTTTTCTGACACGAAAGGTGCTTGGGCTCATCTTGTGCTTCTCCTGCCTCAGATCTGGCATCAGCCGTTGCTCCAAGGCACCTTCGTGTTCAGAGACCAAGATCTGGGCACTGGGTGGGCTCATTGCACCTGGGGCAGGACTGCTTCTAGTGCTTTCCAAGAGGACAGAGACAGGAAATAAACTTTTTAAGACCATGAATTTATATTACATTTTTAAATTCCAGTTTAATATTGCAAGTTTTATTTGCTAAGGTTCTTTTATATCTTAATCTCTTTTACACTGAAAATTTTGGTTTCCAATATAATTAATATATTTACTCATTTGCTTTATTCTACAAAATAAAAGAGTTTCAAAATTACAATACTAATATTACTTCTAACAATAAACCTCCTAAGTGAAATTTAGCATTTCTTTGCAGTTGTTTCTCTCCTTAGAACATAATCCTCTGTAGTCACAAAACTATGCTAAAAAGTTGTTTGAAATTACCTCCATGAGGTAACATTAGCAATTTAACAGAGAGTTAGGTTCATCTGTTTCTGCTTATGTTCAGTTTTAGGGTTAGCTTCTCCCCTCCCCACTTTTTTTTAAATTTTATTTTCAAATAAATAAACTACAAGGTTCAAAAGGTAAAATTATGTGAAAAATATACTCAGAAAAGTCTTTCTCTCGTCTTTATCTTCCCCAGCACACTGATCAGAACCCCTTCCCCACCAAATACGTAATTATTTTCTTTAGTTTCTCTTTTGCAAACTAAGCAAACACGTACAGATTATTTGCATTTATTTCTTACACAAAAGGTAACACTATATACCCTGTTTTGCATCTTGCTTTTTCACTTAATGACATATCCTAGAAATCACCACACCTGCGTTCACAGAACATTTCCTCATTCTTCTATCCACCTTCCTGCTGCTCATCACGGGGATGAACCCGAGTGCCTTCGACCATTTGGGTTGTGTCCCACCTTTTGCTTTTACAAATGATGCCACAGTGAATAACCATGCACCCATTTGCCAAGCTGTATCTTCAGGACAGACTCCTGGGACGAGATTGCTGAGTCCGAGGGTAATCGTATGTGCCTTTTATTTAGATACTGCCGGATTCCCCTCCGTTTTGCATTCCCACCAGTAAAGTGTGGCAGCGCATACAGAGAGTGAACTGTCAGATTTTTGGATTTTTGCCCATTTAGTAAGTGAGAGATGGTAGCGCAATGAAGTTGTCACCTGCATTTCTCTAATTGTGAGTGAGGCTGAACGCAGTTCTGTATCCTGAAGAGCCATGTGCCTTTCTTTGCTCTACGAACTGTCTGCTCATGTCTTTACCCACTTTTTCTTAGGTTTTGCTCTCTTTATTCTCAGTTTCCAAGAGCTCTTTATATGTGAACCTGTGTGACGCAGATTGCAAATATCTCCCCGTGTGCTATTTGTCTTTTGAGCTTGTTTATGGTGCGTTCTAAGACAGGTTTATCTTTGGGGAAGGAGGAAGGCAAGAAGGAAAGGCCATCGGCGCTTCCTCAGCCAGATCTCAGGCCACCTCTCTCCCTCCTTAGGCCAAGAAAACAACCTGCCTCAGACACATTAATGTCCAGGAGCTCTGGAGACAGGAAGCCGTGGAGGCTGGCCTGACCATGCAATGACCGCCACCCCCCATCTCCCCCAAGCTCACGGGGTCCAGCAGCCGAGGTGAGCAGCTCTCAGAGAAAGGCCAGGGGTGAGGTCCCTTGACGGGCTGGGTTTGTACAGAGACTGTGACATTCCTCCTGTGCTCAGTAGGACGTGGCATTTGACTCTGGGTGAGCAGAGCATTCAGACCCCACCCAGAACAGGGCATAAGGGAGGCCAGTCATGAGAAGGGAAGGGCAGGACCCTGAATCAGTCCTTCTGAGTGGGACCCTTGCTGACTCACCCAGGCTGTGGGGCCTTCCCACACCTGTAAGAGAGAAAAATACCCGAGATCTCAGTTCTAGGACTGGGGGAAGTTAGAGCTCCCAGCTGCCCCGGCAAACTCTGGGTGTGCACAAAATATTAAAGCTAATATTAGAATTGCTAATAGTAAGTGGTGCTATATATTGACACTTACACAGTTCACAGTTTGGACTATATGGAATTTCCATTGCATGGGGCAAAAATGGTCAAATATCAGCAATTTCATATGGCTCCACTGGAAATATACCAGGGATGTTCTGAGTGCTTTCTACGTATGATCTCATTTGATTCTCATAGCTCCACGATGCAGATATTCACCTGAGGAATAGAGGCTCAGAGGCATGAGGCCACCTTCAGCACCGGCCTCCTCACTTTTCTTGTATGTCAGAGCGATTTCTCCCAGACCAGAGCTCGCTCACCACCAGAACTGAACAAGAGCCAGGAAATGAACATCTCCGAATAAATTCTTCAAGGAGAGAAAGGGAAATTGATATTCATTGAGTGGTTACTCTGCTTACTGCTTTACGTAAATTATCCTTTTCAGTCCTTGCTATGGACTGAATGTTTGTGTCCCCCAAAATTCATATGTTGAATTCCTAACTCCTAGTGTGATGGTATTAGGAGGTGGGGTCTTTGGGGGGTGATTAGGTCATAAGGGTGGAGCCCTCGTGAATGGGATTAGTGCCCTTGTAAGAAGAGGTGGAAGAGAGATGAGTTTTCTCTCTTGGCCATGTGAGGATACAAACAGGAGACCACCATCTGCAAACCAGGAAGAATGCCCTCACCAAACACCGGATCTGCTGGCACCCAGATCTTGAACTTCCAGCCTCTAGAACTGGGAGAAATAAATGCTTGTTGTTCAGCTACCCAGTCTGTAGTATTCTGTTATAGCAGCCTGAACGGCTAGAGTCCTCACAAGACCACTGCCAAATTGATGTAAATACTCAGCTTTAAAGACGAGGAAACAGATGCCCAGGTTAGGGAACGTGCCCGAGGTCACCCAGCAAGAGGCAGAAGAGCCAGGATGCAAACCCAAGTCTGTCTGTCTCCAGAAGCACGTTCCTCCAAGATCCTATAGGTTCTCCCCTCTTGAGGCCAAGCACTCTGTCAAGTGTCTTTGCCATAGCTCACAAATCTTCTTTGGGGACTGTTTTCGGAACCAAAAATCTAGTCTCAACAATATGTGGTTGTACTCTATTGGTTAGCTGTTCGCCTTCCCCTCTTCCTCCTGGAAGCAGCCCAGTGTGGCTGTTAAAACAGGTAGACTCAGGTGTCACATCAACCAGGTATGAATCCACTTCCCAGCTGTGTAGTCTTGGACAAGTTACTTAAACGCTCTGTGCCTCAGTTTCCTCACATGTAAAATGTGGATGAGGGGGTGCTATTGTATCTCCCTTGCAGGGCTGTGATGATAAAGCAAGGGAATTAATCCAATTAAAGTGCTTAGTACAATGTCTAGCTCAGGAAACACTGGCAATTGTTACCCTCTCCAGGAAAGCCCTGGCGGACTCCCCATGCCCTCCGTGTGGAATCAGGGTTCCTTCTTCTCTGTTCCTCCAGCAACCCCAGGACGGCCGCGATGCACTTACCTCCTGGGCACTGCCATTGCTTGCCTGCCACGTTATACCAGGCGTAAGCCACGCTCTTGCACGCTCAAGGGCTGGGGTCATTCCCACGGCACGTAGGCTAGGGGGCTCTTGGAAGGAATCACTGCCAACCCCAGCTGGTCATTGGCCTGGCCGACCTACTGACGACGCCTAGCAGACCATGCAAACCTTCAGGATACTCTCATCCCCAAGCAGCGAGAATAATGCCTGGCTCACAGTAAGCAAAGAATGAATGAGCTCCAATGACTATTAGCTATTTTTCATTTTAAAACATCAACCATCTCCACTGAGAATACTAAGATAGTTTAGAGCAGGGATGGGGACAGTTCCTCATACAGTGGCGGCCTCACTGCATCTGTGAATATCCAGCCTCCCTGGGGAGCACACTCATTGGCATGGATAAATTCTGATCGTGGTTTTTCAAATCTGTGCTTCTTTGTGTCCCCCACAGGGCCATGCACACAGTAGGAGCTCAATAAATAGGTGTTTATTTATTGAAGTACTCCAGAGGCCCTGAACTCACAAACAGAAACCAGAACCTGAGTCTCCTCCCTTGCAGGCCAGGCCTTGTCCATCTGGGCAGACAGATGACCATTCACCGGCCTGTCCCCCAGGAATACTGTCCTGGCTCCAAGCAGGGCTGCTGAAAGGGGGCCATTCTCTCTTCTGAGCAGGGCCTCAGACACCTCACAATGAGGATTTTTTTTTTCTCAACTGCCTCACTTGACCTTTGGGTCTAACAGGCAGTGGGCAAAGCCCAGGAAGGGCCTGCACCAAACAGCCTTCCCCTGAGCCCACAACCTTCTCTGCTTTCTCGGGCTTTCCAAGACCTTCGAAAAACCAGGAAGACTGCAACCTTTCCCTCCTTCCAACTGAGTGGGGTACTAGTGTCCACAAGAAGTTGGGGGGCTCCTTCCTGAGGCCACAGCATCTGGGCCATCACCCTTCTCCCTCCTCCCTGCATCACGGCAAGGGGTCATAATAGCTACCTTAAATTGTAACAGAAGCACTGACTGCCCAGAGTCCCCAGGGAGCCCCGGCAAGCACAGTGCACCTTCCCCCAGGAACATGGCTCCATCTCTGCAGACTGGGGTGCTGGGGGAGGGGAGGTGCTGGTGCTCACTGACCCAGAATCTTGTGGTCCATCGAGTCAGCTGGGGTGGCTAGTGGAGAAGGCAGGGTGCGATGGGGCAGGGCAGGGGTGGATGAGGGTAGGAACCTGTGTTGGGGGAGGGGGAAGATCTGATAGGAGAGTTGGGGGTCCCCTGAGCAATCCAGACCAACTGGTCTCATCTCTTGCATTTAGTACCTCACCCAAAACTTCTAGCATTTTCATAAAGCCGTGTAATAGAGACCACACAGAACACAGCACCGCGATTGCACCAAACGTCTATATGATATTCAAGAGTTCAGGTTCTGGGGACAGAGAGGCCTGTGCTCAAAGTCCCACTTACCAGATAACCTTGGGCGAGTCAGGAACTATTCTGTGTGTCAGTTTGCTCATCTGTAAAAAGGCAGATAATAATACTTCCTACCTTGTAGGGTTGGGAAAAGGAAAGCCAGGACCCAGCACAGTGAGCACTGAGCAAGCGCTGGCTACCACGATGATCAAGCGCAGACCCAGAGGGTGCACAGGCAGCCACAAGTTGTCCTGCTTGGCTGGAGGTACAGGCGTGAGACATCATGTGAGCTGGGGCTGAAAATAGATTGGAGGCCATGCTGTGAAGGGCTGTGGGAAGTTTGTGCTTAACTCAGGGGTCATGGTGAGCTATCGAAGGTTTATGAGCAGGCTAGAAATGTGAACAGAGCCAGTATCACAGGAAAAGATGAGACTGGAGAGATTGTGGACGGAGGACTCAGCCTGTGGTCTGGTCACCCATGCCCTTGTGTTCAGATCATCCCAACCCCCCCCCCCCGCCCCCAACTCCCAGCCTACTCAGCAAACAGCGCCAGCCTTGCTGTTGAAGATAAAGTTTTCCTCTTCCCTGGATATGAACGTGAAATCTTGCTCGAATTTGCTGAGTTAAAATAACGGTTCTCAGTAAAAAATAGCAGGTCTGCATTGGTTTCTAACCAGGCTCTGGCTTGATTTAATGTTGATCCAGTGTTGAGTGCCTAGTTTTCACACGTGTTTCTTCTCACTTCCCTGGGATTTCAATTTTTTTTTTCTCTGCAGTGCTTTTTGCCAGTCTCCGATAAGGGGTTCCTTGCCAAATAACTAACACAGGTCTGGCAGTCTGTCCTTATATGTTATGTTTAATCTGTAGGGAGGGAAACTGAGGTCAACTGGAAGGGATTTGCTAAAGGCAATGTCATAGCAAAGGAGGGAATGGGCTTGGGAGTCCGGTCGCAGTGTACAAGAGGGTGGAGGCTGGTCTGTCTTGTCCTCTGAAGGACTCCTAGCACTGGGAACAATGTCTGGGGCACAACAGGCACGCAACAGATGGATGCTAAGTGGAGAAATGAGTAGGACAGATTTGCCTGTCACCGTAAGCACAAGGAATACCACGCAGGGGCAGGGCCTGTCCAGCTCAGGAGTACCTTGATGGCATCTGGCCTGCTCTGGAATATGGCATGGGACTCTTTATGGTGCACGGGGTGTGTGTTGTTGAGCAGGTATTGGAGGGAGGGGCAGGCGTGGTTGGCAGATCTCACATCCACCCCCACTGAAAGCCCTGGCACCTCCAGCCTCTGTCTGAGAATGAGTCTGGCCGAGGCTTGCCCGGAGCCCGTACTGCGTCAGAACAGCGCAAGGGAAGGGGCAAGGAGCCCACGTCCTCCTCGGCCCGTGCCCACTGCAGAGGTGACCGTGACACAGGCAGCGTCTTTATTGCCCTCTCAGGTGGGGGATGCGCGCGACCCGCGCAGAAACCCGCCGGCCTGGTCCCGCCTTCCGCCCGGCCGAGCCCCGGCCCCACGCCCGGCCGAGTCCGCGCGGGCAGCACAGGCCCTCCCCAGAGTGGCCGGGACCCGCTCCGCGCGCCGGACGGGCCCCGGGAGGTCTGGGCCCAGGGCGCGCGTCCGAGCCGGCGGACAAGGGCGCGCTTTGTGTGGCGGCGGCGGCAGGACGGCGAGTCCCCCGCGCCCCTCCCGGCCCGGGCCCCAGCCCCGCCGGCCGGATTCCTGCGGCCGCCCCGTCTTGGCAGCCGCAGCGCCAGCCTTGGCCTCGCCCTCGCGTCCTGTTCCCGGAGAAGAGCCCGAGAGGGGAGAAGCGCCCGGACCTCCGGGGGCTGCACATCATCCGCCGAGTCAGCAGACTGCGGCAATGTGGCACAGACCTGCTTTTCGCGAAGGCAAACTCAGGGTCCCACTGTGCGCTCTCCAGCACTGACGGGGCGGAACGTACCTCAAATAAAGGGGGTGGGGGTGCTGGGGCCCAGCCTCCCTGTGGCCCTCAGGAGTGCAGGGCCTGCACACCGTGAGATTCTCACCCCCGAGCCCCGCCTGGGCCTGCTGCCGCGTGGAGTCTGTGTGCTGAGCTCCCCGCAGGGACAGGCTGGCGCGAACTTGCGTGTCCCCGAGGCTATCCCCTCAAGATCTCAGTCCCAAGCCGCACCCACCCAGTGCTCCCAAGACCCATGGCCACAGCCGGCCAGATCCCCCGGCTCTCTCCGGGACCTGGCTGGGGTCCCGCCTGAAGACCGACCCTACCTAGGTCAAGGTGATCTCGGGAGGGAGTCGTGGGAATGGTCTCTGGGCACTCGCACAGCCTGACGGACCTCTCAGGAGGGCCACCTGGAAACACCTGGCAAGGTCTTATTGCAAGTGGCTGTTCCTTCTGAACAGTTATCGAATATGTCAATATTTAGTATATTGATAGATCCGGAGGCGGCCAATTTTCTGAGTACGCAGAAGCTGAGAACTAAACTGAAGAGAAGCTGGGATGTCCCATGCCTTCTAGCAAAGCCACAGGGTTTTCCTGATGATCAAGTGAAATGACACTAGCCAGTATTTACTGAGTGCTTATGATGTAGAAGGAAAATTTTAAAACTTCAATCAAGACAATAGAAGGCAGAAAAGGAGGTAAAAGATGCAGAGGAAAAGCAAGATAAATAAAAAGCATACAATAAGATGCTAAAAATAACTATGTCAGCAATTATTCTAAATCTTAAAAGTCTAAACTCAACATTTAAAAGGTTTGCCAGATTTGGTTTGAGATATATGTACATAAAGCAAAAAGATAGAATTACCAGAAATTCATAAATCCACAAACATAATGTGTGATATTTATAAGAGAGGTGTCAAAACATGAAAGAGAAAGGTTGAAAATAAGAGACAGGAAAATATATACCTAGAAATACTAACCCCCCCCCAAAAGAGTTGCTGTACCTATATTAAACTTGAAGAGGAAGTTCAGAATATGAAGAACTACATAATTACAAAAGGAATAATTCACCAAGAAGCTATAAATTTGTAAGCACATAATAACTTTAGTATTCGAATTTATAAAACAAATAGTGATAGAATGACAAAAAAACATTTTGAAATCCTCAATCATAATGGAAGATTTTTATTACACCTTGCTCAATAACTGATACGTTAAGCAGACAAAAATTTAGTAAGGACACAGAATATTTGAATAATAAAATTAAGCTTACTATATGGACATATATAGGACCATGTGCCCAACACATAGATAAATACTTTTCAAGAACACATAAAACATTTGCTAAAATTTATTATTTACTAGGCATAAAGAAAATCATAATAAAAACCATCATCAGCATATGAACCATGTATCTGAATATAGGGCAATTAAGATGGATATCAAGAACCAAAAAATAATACTATACATTTTGAAAATTTTAAAACAAACTTGTAGATAACTTACGAGTTAAAGAAAAAAATCAAAATTAAAGTTAGAAAATATATAGATCTGAACAACAATGAAAATCCTATGTATCAAGACTTATGTGATGGCTGGGCGTGGTGGCTCACGCCTGTAATCCTGGCACTCTGGGAGGCTGAGGCAGGAGGATCACTTGAGATCAGGAGTTCAAGACCAGCCTCAGCAAGAGCAAAACCCCATCTCTCCTAAAAATATAAAGAAATTAGAAATACAACTAAAAATAGAAAAAAATTAGCCTGGTGTGGTGGTGCATGCCTATAGTCCCAGCTACTTGGGAGGCTGAGACAGGAGGATCGCTTGAGCCCAGGAGTTTGAGGTTGCTGTGAGCTAGGCGGACACCATGGTGCTCTAGCCCAGGCAACAGAGCGAGACTCTGTCTCCAAAGGAAAAAAAAAAAAAGACCGTGGGATACCTTTCTCCTTCCCTTCCCTTCCTGACCCATTCAGTCCTAAGCTATTAAGTGGACAGAGCAAGGTAACTGATAGGTGCCCACTCAGAGGAATGGCCTGGAACTCGTGCTGCAACCGCAGGGGGGTTGCTCACCATGGCAAGTCAGAGCCTGAGCCAGGCGAGGGGGCACATGGGCAAGGACGCAACCTGGTGTGGGATGTAGAAGCCCAAACGAGGTGAGGACGGCACTCACACTAGGGGTGCACTGACAGGAGGTGTCAAACTGGGTGAAGAGGACACCCACAAACCTCACACCAACACAATTCCAACCCAACCAAGGGTCCGATTCTGGCATCTCCCTCTCCACATGTGAAACTCCCTTCTCTAGCAGTGAGAAACCTGGCTCTCATGGTTAGTATACTGATGACTTTGATCCATCCCCTGTGCAAATTTTTCTATAAAATTGGAGATTGTATTTAAAAATTCATTAAAACACAAAACTTACAGGATGCAACTAAATCAGTAAAGGGACATTTATAGCCTTAGATGTTCATATTAGAAAAGAAGACTGAAAATTCATCAGCAAAGTACCCAAGACATTTTTTTTTATTTTTTTATTGGGGGAAAACTACAAAGCATTTACTACCCAAGACATTTGAGAAAGAAAAACAGTAAAACTAAAGAAAGCAGAAGGAAGGAAATAATAAAGGTAAGTGTTGGCAACTACAGGAGGTCAAGTAAACGCCTCTACACTTCTGGAGAGAATGTAACTTGATACAACCAATTTGGAAAACAATTTTCCTCACCCAGAAAGTTTAAGATGAGCCTATGACCCAACAATTCCACCCTCAGAAACTTCTGCGCATCCCCCAAGACATAGTAGCATGCTCTTTCCAGCATTATTATAATAGCCAAAAAATATAACAAATTAAATGTCCACTGATAGAATGGATAAATAAATCATGATCTATTCATACAATGGAATACAGCAGCTTAGTAAAAATGAACAAACCACAGCTACACTCATCACCACAAATGAATTTCAAAATCATAATGGTGAACAATAAGAGCTAGTGACAGCAGAATTCATATTGATATAAATATTTAAGAAAATATAGGATAAAGTATTTATGCCCTCGGGGCTGGGAAGAATGTCTTAAATAAGACATAAAAAAACATGCAAGCCATAATGTGAAAGATTGATAAAACTAACAACATTAAAATTATAACTTCCTGTATGATAAGACACTAAAAAAAGAGAAAGACAAACACAGTCTGGAAGAAAATATTTGTAAGAGATTTAACTGACAAGGGATTAGTCTCCAGAATTTATAGAAGAATTATTAAACATCAGCAAAAAGACAAGTGCAATAGTAAAAAGAAAAATGGTCAAAGGGCATGACGATGCAATTTACAGAAAATGAAAGCGGAATGACTAGCAACCTTGAGAAGATGCTCTACCTCACTAGAGATGGGGAAATGCAAATGAAAACTCTCGTGCTTACACCTCAGCTCCCCACCTGGGGTGTTCAACACGAACCTCAGGACGCTGCCACTGTCCCCACTCACTCAGGCCACTCATCTTCAGCCCCATTGGCTGGTTACCACACCCCAATGCTCAGCCTGATCTTTCTACTGTTCCTCCTAGGCGCCAGTGCTTACCTGGCTTCTCTTGATTAATGGCGCACCCTGTTAGAGCTGTTCTGGTCCCAGGAGTTAAACACATTTCTTCCCCAAGTCACAGATACACTTCCCAAGTGTCTAGGCTCAGGCAGGTTTAAGTCACAGGCAAATACTGTGGTTAATGAGATGCTGGTTCCCTTCAACCCTCAACCCCCTGCCTCAGTCAGTCTCACCATGACTGTATCCTCCTTTCCCCATATTGGATTTTCTTCCAATTGTTAATTGGTTCTCAAATATCCATGCCTGTTGCAATTAGGTATCTGTTGGCTTCCCCACCTTATTCCTGTGTGTCTGAACCTCCAAGTGTTCACACAATTTGAGATCATTCCCAGGAAGCTATCCAGACCCCATAAATATCAGTGGATGCCAAACATAATTCATGGTTCTATTTGTTTCTGAGATAGGTAAAAACTGCTAATTCTTTTCACCAAGGTAGAAAGTGAAAACAACTTTGGAATAACCAAGAGAAGATGACATCTCAGTCATGCCATCCTGCTAAGGGACCTAATGCTTTATCTTGGTCACAGTACACTAAAGCATGTCTGTCACAGCTCTATTATGCTTCTAATAAGTGGGTAAGAATAAACCCAATCGAGGAATACATGCTTCTTTCTCATCTGGCGTAACGGAAGCCATGCCGTTACAGCCAGACTGGTGAAAGCTGCCATGTCATAGGATCATAGAAGCATGGTAGTTGTCCAATTCAAGCTCCCACCCTGGCAAAAGAATACCCTCCACAACTTTGCAGACCTGGTGACAATGAACTCTGCTTAAATCTCTCCAGAAAAAGGGGGGAAAAGTCTAACAATATGGAGCTTGAGTATGCCCAGCACACATCATGGGACACAGCCAACCACTGTTCTCCATCAGTATCTGCTGAGTGAGTGAATTTTTCATTTACTAAAATATTTATTAAAAGCTTCATCTGAATGTGGTCTTTGACCTATTAGCTTTATTTCGTGACTTGGAATGACATTTCTGTATTTTTACATGAAGGTTACATTTAGAATCTAACCACCCTCAAAAAATAGCTTTTTGTGAATCTAAAAATTCTCAAGCTTGTTGTTTCAATGACTGGAAATGACATTTCTCTAAATGGTTTCTTTAAGAGCAGACATAAATCAGCACCACTTACTGGCTACAAAAATACTGATGCAACTAACGGATTAAAAGTTATTTGTAGATTGTAGCATGCTAAATTTATCCTTAAAATCCACTCATGGCACCAAATATGGGTTTCTCTATAGTACTGAAAAATAAAGTTATTTTTAATGTAACCCAAATGTCAATGGTCCTTCGTCCCTCCTCATTCTTTCCCCTTTTTTTTCTATGTCCTCTTTAGCAGTGGCCAGAGAATAAAATTTGTTCCCTGTGGTTGCATTAATAACCGCATAAAATTTGGAAAACAAAAAGGAAAGTCAGCAAACAAATGTAATCAATTTATGGCTTTCTTTCTCCTTCCTTCCTTCCTTCCTTCCTTCCTTCCTTCCTTCCTTCCTTCCTTCCTTCCTTCCTTCCTTCCTTCCTTTCCTTTCCTTTCCTTTCATTATTTTTGTTCATTTGAAAATATATTTGTTACATGGTTGGTTTCTTTACATACATTTTTGTGCCCCCTTCTTTATTTTGTAGCAACCCCCCACCCCAATCTCTCAGAGTCAAGTCTAGTACCTTCCCTCCTATCTCCCTGTAGTCCCCTCCAGGGCAGGGATCATAGCTTTGTCTCTGCAATTCCCTGGAGGCCACAACTAGTACATGGCTGTGTGCTTTCCCTACCATTCACTGAAATTCTCAGTAATAGTCACTAAAATCATCAAAGAGCAAAGAACACACCAAGTCTTCAGAATTGCTGCTTACCATGCTATGCCTAGACCTCCTAATATTATGAAAATGATTTTATTTTTCTCGCTTTGTAAGTGAAAAAAATTCTGGTTCAGAACCTGCCCCCCGTTCACATAGTTGACAAATGGCCCGGCTAGGATTGACTCACGGTTCCACTAAACCAAACCCCAGACTTCTAACCAACGTGTACGACAGACGTCTTTGTTAACAGAGAGGCCTCTCTCATTCATGACGCCTCTGCTCCAAAGCTGGGGAGCTTCCGTTGCTAGCAAAAAGCCAGTGTGCCTGTTGGTAGTGACCGGCTTTGAAGTCGGCGATCGCGTCCGCCCTGGTCGTCTCTGTTCCGGGCTGGTCACCACCGCGTTCCTCACGCTCCTTCCTACAGCAAGGTTTCCAGTCCTCCCGCCACGACCAATCGCTTCCTGTGGCATTTTGGTCCGGGCGTATATTGCTTCAAATACGGTGCCAACAGTTTGGCAATTTGGCCGTTTGATTTGATAATAAAAAGGTTTTCTTTCCTTAAGAAAAGACTAATTGTTCTCCGGCCACAGTAACCACTAAACAGCACGAATTTTAAGACCAGTCGCACTACGCTTACGTCAGCCTCACGCTGAAATCCACGCTTCTGAATCAGCCAATCAGAAACGGCATATGATTCTGAAAGTCAGCCAATCAGAGACAGTTGCATGCTTTATCAGCCAATCAGCAATAGACGCATTTTAGTAATCACATCTCCCCCACAACTAAAGGTCAGCCAATCCCTAAACGTCCTCACTCCTGAAATTCCGTTAATCCTTGAACTCCATGGTTACCCCAAACTGCTTTGTCCAGAAAGAGTCTTGAAGCACAATTTTCTTTTGTCTTACAAACAATAAATTCTGCTTCTTGCTTTAAGTTTTCAGTAGTGCCCTCTTCCTCTGACATAATAATTCCCTTTTGTGGGAGTTTATCCTAAGAAACTAACCAGGCATATGTGCAAAGATTTAGCCTTATAGATGACATTGTTTATAAGGTAGAAGCAGCATGTGTCTAACAATAGGCTACTACATATACATTTTGATATTTCCATCAAATGGAATCAATGCTAAATAGCCATGAAAAATCAAGTTGTAACACGTTATTTAATCAATATGGGAAAATGTTCAAGGTATGTGGGAGAAACAGATTGCAATGTAGTATTTACAATATGATTCTAATTTTATAAAATATTTCATATATGTATAGGAAAAAAGACTAGCAGGATATATATGAAGCCATTAATAGTTATTATAGGAGCTAGGATTATAGGCAATTTTCCTTTTCTCAATTCTGGCATTTTCCTAATTTTTTGCAATGAACACGTATTATTTCTGTAATTTAAGAGAAAAAAGTGTTTGTTTTTAAAGTGACATCCAGGACAGAGCACAATTCACTGATGAGTGCAGAAAGCAGGACAGAGCACAAAGGCTCCTTGATGATGCAGACACCAAATTTGATCATATATCACATGCAGCTGCATAATGCTGTAGGCACATATTGAGTTCAAGGTTAATCACAGCCACTTTGTCCTTTCCTCTGGTATATGCCCAGTCACGACCTCAAGTGCAATTTGTTAAAACTGAACTGATTTTCCTTTGGTTTCCCGCCTGCTCTGTCCACTCCTCCCCCTGCCCCCGCCCCAGGCACACAGACACACATACACATGCACACACACACATCTGCTGTCCTTTCACCAAAGCAAGCGCTCCTTCAGTCCACAATCCTGAGCCCTCCCAGGCCTTCAGGCTCTTCTTCCTCTTGCCTCTTGTCCATCACCAAGCCCTCCAGACAATCTTCTAGAACACTCTGTGCATTTGCTCCCTTCTGCCAATGCTCTACTTCAACTTTTCCTAACTGATAAGATGTCTCAGACTAACAACCTGAGAACCAAACCTTGCCCATAAGCCAATTTTTCTTGGCCCACATACTATTGAACTTAAGAGTTGAGAAACTTCACATAAAATAAAAATTCCGGTTTCTCACCAAAATAATACAGAACAAAAACACTGTGCTGAAGCTGAGAAGTGACTTCCCTTTAGACACAGTTGATCCTTTCCAGTTTTCCACAGTCTCCAGCACTCCCTAGTGCACTCCTAACACCAGGAGTTCCAGGGGTCATTTAACATCAAGCTTACTTGGTTGTTTCTCTTGCACAGTCCCTGTGAGCATTTGGGTGTGTGACCCTGACCTAGAGTCAGAGAATTTTAGTCATAAGCAGGCTTCAAAATTCTTTTAGAGTAGGAATATCTTCTATGCATTTTAAAAACAGTATTTTATCTTTGCTCCAATCAATTACAAAATAATAAATTGCCTAAGGATTGATAAGGTAGAAAAATGCATCTCAGCTTTCTCTTTTCATCTCTGAACAAACAGGAAGAGGAAGACTGAGTTGACCACATAATGCAGTATTTTGCTTAAATTGTCCTAGCTGAAATGGTCTTTTATTTTTAAAGAGCAAAAAGCATACATTTCAGTTTTCATCTGTACGTTGTTATTAAGAAAGAATCATGTACTTTTATGGAAAGAAATAAACAAAAGGCCCTTGGTGGTTTCATTAAAGAAGTTCACGTGTTTTATTTTTGGTGATAGTTGCTGCCCTAAAAGGGCAATTGCAGCAAAATAATAAAGAAAGAAAGAAAGAACTCACAAATAAACCACCACCTCTCTCAATAGGTGCCTTCACCAGTACACACGGAGAAAGAAGCTATCATTCAGTTTCCTGATGCAGATGCCAAATGAAAGTGAAAAACTACCCAAACAAACCACTGCTTAAAATTCCCAGGTGTATCTTCTGAATATGAGGCCTATGTGTCATTTACACTGTGAAGAGAACGTAACAATGAGAAAAAAGGTTAAAATGAGCCTTCCTGAAGAGAGATTTCTGTTGTAGTTTGAGTTGCCTTTTTTGGCTCTGAGTTGATATAACCTTGGAAACCATGATGTGTCCTAATCAAATCAAGAGATGAGTATCTCTTAAATCTAATAATAAAATAATACAATTATTATAATTCTGTGTCCTCTATGATGAGTTGGCCAGGAAGGGAGAAGAATGACAGCAGAGCCAACTCTGTGAACTCGGGCCCCAAAGGGCAGGCAGCAGAACAGAATATGACGCTGCTGTCTGCAGCCCTGTCAAGTCTCCCTCCCACTGTGAACCGTGCAACTGGAGGGTGCCAAGCCCTCCTTAGGCCACTGCTGCTCCCCCCTAGTCCCCATCATGAGTCTAGACGTCACTCCCAACCCCTCCCCCCAAAAACCCCAACTACAAAAGCATTGAAGAATAATTATCAATTTACTAGAGGTTCCTGGGCAGTAGGCAAGGAGGTCACATCACATCTCATCCTATATAGCATTTTCAGGTCCCTCCAGATCACATCTACTTTCTCTCTCCAGTCCTTCCTTAGGGCTGCCTATTACCCTCCCCCGCCTCCCATCACCTGGCTTTCTTCCCTCTCCTTCTGGATCCTACTACACCAGCTGCTCTCAATGCTAGTAGCCACACCTCCTGATCCCCTGGCAAACCAATGCCAGGGTCCCACCCGCAGAGACACTGATTCAGCCCATCCTGGAGTAGGATCTGGGCCTCTTATTGTTTCCAACCTACCCGGAGGCCTCTAATGTGCCACCAGAGCCACAGCTCTCCACATTTTCTGGTGTAGAACATCCTAACTTCTCTGACATGCATCCTTACCCTTCACCCAACCCTTTGAAGGAGGCCATGGGGATGATTTCTTCTGTCACATTGATACCCTGGCATCTAGTTGACAAGTCAGTCTCTTGTAAGTTTAAAGCATAGTAATTCATTCCATCAGAGCCTAAATTTTAAAAAAGTCTTTCCCTTCGACATGATAGTAAGGAGTTCAACACAGGAAATAACTATGAATGTGTGCTAAGGTTTAATTATAAGGATGTTCATAATTCATAACAGTAAAAATAGATGATCTGGCAATAGATTTGGTTAAATAAACTGTAGCACATTTTTATGGTAGAATAGTATGTCTCATTAAAATAGCCGTATTTTGTGAAGAAAACTATCATCATAATTTCCCATAACTTCTTATTTTAAAAAAATTACCCTGCAAATTGAGAGAAAAGTTGAATCACACAATGAATACCAATACATCTTTACCTAGATTCACCTATTGTTAACATTTCCACATTCTTGCTCTTTCCCTCATCATTCCTATTTGGGTGTATGCTTTGTCTTTGCTGGTTTGTTTTGCTTTGTTTGGTTATATTTTTGCAGAGTCATTTGAAAATAAACTGCAGACATTCTGTCACTTTGCCCCTAAGCACTGCAGGACACATCTGAATTCCTAAGAACTAGCACCTTATCTGACATGAACCACATCACCTTATCACGCCCGAGACACCAATGATGTAATAATGTGGACTACTAAGGAGTCCATATTCAACCTTTTCCACTTGTCCCCCAAATGTTTATGTAGTTTTTAAAGCAATCCAGCATTCACTCAAGGGCCATGTGTTGCATTTGGTTGTCATGTTTCACTGGTAAGCTTTTAAGCTAGAGCAGTCCCAAGCACCCCCCTTTTTTTAAGAGTTCAGGCTCCTTTTGCCAAGAGTCCCACAATCTGGGCATTTAATTGTTTCTTCATGATTATGTTTGGGTTAAACTTTTTGGCAAAAGTACCACCAAGGTGATGTGCTCTTTCCCTTTGTATCATATCAAGAGGCCTGTGATGTTGAGTTTTCCGTTATTAGTGATGATGTATCAGATCCCTTATATAAGGTGATTCTTGCCAGACCTATCAGTGTAAAGGAAGTTTTAACCCTTTGCAATTAACAAGTAAGCTGTAGGGAGACACTTTGAAATAGTGTAAATATCTTTTCCCCAGCAACATTTCACCCAATGCATCCACTGATGATCCTTGCCTGAATCAATTATTACAAGATGGTTGCAAAATGGCTTACAACAACATTAAATGAAAAAAAAATTAGGGCCCAAACTACATACCATATGACCTCCACCAGTGATGTGCAGAGCTGATTCTGCCTGGCCCTCAAGAAGGCAGTCACAACACAATCCGGAGGTCAGTCTACTGGAGAGAGGCGCAGGATGCAGCATGGGGATCTCTCTGTGGGTGCTGGTCCTGTGGGCCTGGGGTAGGAGGCAGGGGGATTCAAAAGCAGCACTTAGAATTTTAGAACCAGGGAGCCAGGGCCCACTTCCAAAAAGACTAAATTGAAATCTTCTGGATAGAAGAAGCACGAGGCAGAAGTACCGGATAGGATCTCTTCCTCGTTTAGTGGTCTCCAGTCAAGAAACACTGAAACCAAAGCACGCAATTGGACAGGAACACTCTGGAAGGCAGAGTTGTTGGGCAGAGGCCCCCAAGGTGCCATCTTTGGTTACTGCTATCAGTGGCTCTTCTTACAGGTGCAGAAATTGTGAATTTAGTGATTTGGGTGTCCCAGATATAGGATACAGCTGTCCCGGCGTATATTAATTGCTAAAGTCTCAAATACATGGTGTAGTCAAAACATCCGAGGGAGGGGTCTTCTTATCTAGGTCCATTTAAACTCCTGGCGCTTTGGCGCTCGGTATCACATTCTGATCCTGCACTAAAGTCAGCAGGTGGGGTTGCCTTATGCATTTTCAAATGGAAAATAATTTAATGCTTGGAGAAGTTAAGTGAGTTACCCTAGGGTCCACAGGCACTGAGTTATGCTAAGACTGGCCCTAGGCTCCGAGGGAGCAAGGGACCTTGCAAATGGACCTTGGAGTGTCTTCACACCCGCTTTGTCAGGAGAAAGAAGCCCAAGGGGATTCAGAGGAAATCTGGGCTCCAGGCTGACCCAAGAGGAGGACGTGCCTTTACTGACGCATCCTGGAGAACTGGCAAGCTGGAAGGAGTCAGAGACATAACTGGGAAGAAGTCCCCAGGTTCTAGATCCACCTCAGCTACCCATGAGTGAGATGTGTGGCCAGTGCCCCCCGCTTCTCCCATCAGAGGACTCAGACTGTCCAATACAGGAAGAAGTGAGTTCACGGCCTGGAAGGTGCAGTCTGGCGCTAGGATATGGATTCTGTCTGTTCAGCTTCATTCATTTGGTATTCTATGGGTTATGCTTTTAGACAGCAAATCAATTTGATTTCTTATTAGAAATACTTCATCTTCTTTCATATAAATGCTGGTGAACGTGAAGTTATATGTCCCCAGAGGGACTTCGTTTTCTGGGCCAAACCACAGTGCCTGTTACATGACCAAAACAAGTGGCAGCTTTAATCTCCTGATGACAGCAATTAGAGATAAATGCCGAGTGCAGAGGAGGCGCTAAACCAGGCAATACCAGGATGTCATCCCGAGCTTCAGCCGGGCTTTGACTCATCTTCCGAGTGGGTTTCCAAGGTTCTAACTGAGCCCTAGAACCCCACAATAATAATGTTAACGAGCACTTATTATGTGCCAGCTGCTGTTCTCTGCGCCTTCCGTGCATTTTTCATTTAGCCTTCGCAACAACTCTCAAGTCGTGATTATTTCCCTTTCACACACGAAGTAAACGGAGCCCAGAAAGGACAGGTAACTCGTACACGGTCACACAGCAAGTGGGCGGTGGAGCCAGGATTCAAATCCAGGCGCTCTGCCTCCAGGCTGGGCTACCCCAACACACGCTGGTGAGATTGGCCGTCAATAAAATCAAGAAACTTGTGAGCATCTACTGTGGGGTGGGCACATCACATCACCGTGCTAAGATAATATTCTGAAATGCTAACTTTGTACTCATTCTTGTATTTCTTTGCACCCCATAGCCCTTTCCCCATTCCAGCAGACACAGCAGGTGGCATCTTTTGCCTCAGAGGAGGGATAATGGAGCAGAATGACAGGAAAAAATGAGTCTTGTCCTGGCTTCTGACTCAAGGCCCTTGTGGGAATGAGATTTTAGCAGACAAAAGGATTAGGAGACCATGCAGCGTAAGAGCAGGCCTGGAGCCCGGGGCCAGATCAGAGGCCCATGCTGACGGGCAAGAGACCTGGAGAGTCGAGGCGCTGGCATGTCCAGGGGAAGTGGACCCGCTGTCTGTCCCCACCCCTGGGGAGGGTGGAGGTGACAGAAAGGTTCATACAATCTGAGAGCAGTGAAGAAACGGCAACAACCCCAAGCAGAAACGTCTGAGTGGGGCGTCAAGCAGACAGGCCTAAGCACCTCACTGAGCTCCCGTGGCCCAGCAGAGCAGGCAGGTACCTTCATGTGCAAGGGCGGCCCTGAAGGACAAGGAGCATTATCCAACCCCTCATATGGGGACAAGAATGATATATGAGTGACCTGCAGCCCTAACTGCAACCCCTTGGCTCCAGGAAAAGGGGGAGGAACCACGGTTGACTGATGATAGTTTCCACCAAGTGGTGAAATCAGGACTTGGAGCAGAGTTAAGTCACAAAAAGACAAAGCTACACCTTTTTGCACACTGGATTCTCTGAACTGAAATTTGTACTCATTATTTCAAACAATAGGATTTCAAAGGCATGAAACATGGATCCTGTTTTTAAGTTACTCTTAACCCAGGCAGGAGACCACTGTGCCATAGTGGGCAGAACCCAGGGGGCAGGAAGTCACAAGGCCTGGTCTCAAGGTCGGCTCCCCCACTGACCAGCTGGGGGACTTTGCCCAGGTCTCTCAAATGGTCTAAGCTTCAGGGTCCTCCACCTATAAAATGGGCACATGGCACTAATTCATTAGTTACAGGGTATATTAAATGAAAGGCATATGAAGGAATTATATATACCTTAGGTTTCTATATAAATGAAAGACTGCTATTATCATTATTATTATTACCAAGGTACATAGAATAATCAGTGCACTCCAGACAGATATAATTCTGTGGCACACAGTGAGTGCAGAGAGGTCCAGCAAAGATAGAATACGTCACCAAGTATGAAGCGGGAATTCAAATGCCCTCTCTACCTCCTTCCAAATTATCGTGACTGTGCTACAGTCTTTCCCTGTGTTGAAAATGTTGCAACGTATTTTTTAAGTCCCAACCACTTAGACTGGACTCAGCCCCCGTCACAAGCTGGCCCTGGCTTGCTCCTGCCCGCGACCTCACAAACCAGCTCCTTACCACCTGCGCCCGCGGGCCTCACCCCGTGTGGGTCCCTCAGCCAACCACATGCTCACCTGCGCTCACCCAGGCCAGGTGCCCACCACCACTGTGCACCCCCAGACACTCAGGGCCCATACTCTGCAGGAGGCAGAGCCCCCTGAGAGAACAGACTGTGACAGGAACCACAGGGCCAGCCCACGCTCCCTGTACCCAGCACCCGCCGGGGAGGACCGGGTGCCTCGGAGCACAGCTGTGTTTGCAGACGGCTCTCACAGGTGCTCATGAGTTCCAGGTGGAAACTGACTCTGAGTATTGAGCACCAGCCACCAGGAAAGAGGTCTTCTACTGTGTTTCCTCCTAAGGCCTTTCACTGGGACTGCTGAGGTCACCGATGCTCCCCAGATCACCCTGTCACCAGAAGCTGCAGCGGAAGGTAGTGCTCAGATGGGCCGGCCTGGCCCTTTGCTGGACGAGGTTCTGTGTCTATCCACAGCTGTTCACTGGGGACCTATTATGGGCTAATCCTGACGTAGGCACTGGGCAGAACGCCCTGGACAGAAGAGACAAGTATTTCTGCCCTCGTGGAGCTTACATTCCAGTGTGAGCAGGGGGAGGGGGAAGAGGAGCAGCAACCGTTAACATAATGAGTAAAACAGGTGGCACGTCACGTGTCAACAGTACAATGGAGAAGACCAGAAGGGAGAAGAGGTGCCGGTGTGGGGAACGGGGAACGGGCGCCGTCTCCCACCGGGTGGACAGGGCAAGCCCCGCTGGGAGGGGCGAAGGAGCGAGTCACACGGGTTGTCGGTGGAGGGGTGACCCAGGAAGAGGAGCCAGCAGGTGGAGAGGCTCTGAAGAGGGAGCCTGGTTGAGGAGAATCAGTCTCACATTCCCAGAATCCGGTCCCAGACCGAAGACTAGAAGCTGATTTTCATTTTCTTTTTTAAAATTTTCCTTTAGTGACTTGCCTTTCTTGCCTTTTCCCAAAGCAATTTAATTTTCAGAAATGACCGTATTTCTTATTCATATGTTAGTGTCTCGTATTGTATTTGTTTACATTATGTTGTTACCGTCATAAGTATGACCGGCATAAATAAATCTGGGAAATGAACACAACCGACTCTTGGTTGGCAGCAACAAGAACAACAACAAAAACTCGGCGGACGGGAGCAGAAGCACACGGGCATCCCAGAGAGTAGCGGAGAGCGCTGCTCAGGGCGCCGAGGGCCCGGCCAGCATGTTTTGCAGGGGGACAAGAGGCGCTGTGGACGCAGCTGGTCAGTTAAAGGGGTGGATTCAGGGGGCTTCTCCAACTGACCCCGGCAGCCAGCCTCCAGGCATGGTCCTCACAAGCTGATACTTGGGCTACGCTTCTTACTTCTCACTGTTGCCCCATCTGGAGCTCTTCGCATCATTTAGGGCATCACTATGCTATGAACTTAACTGAAGCATATCTGTGACATACAGGTGCATTGCTTTGATGCTTTTAACCCTAGGTGCCACAAAATTTTGAAGAATCTGTGGCACCGTGGCATTAGAGGTTTCATTTCTCCCTGTTAAATAAGCCCAGTCCCCTAGCTTTTCTTCCCGGTCTTAATTTTTTGTCCTTTCATCATTCTTATGAAGACAAGCCATGATTTAAGTTATAAAGTCCAAGAGAGTAATGACAAGAAGTTGATTTTAAGTGAGGGTAGCTCCTGTCCTCCGACTGATCGTTTATTCCTTCTCCTGGGCTGCCTGGCTCCATATGCAGTGGGAGGATGCCCTCGCTGTCCTGCTCCCAACTCAGTCCATCCTTGTCATAGCCTCCCCCTGGTGCCTGCCCTACAGAGGTTAGTGGTGGCAACTGCTCTCTGGGGCTCCTGGCTTTGGCCTGGAGTTCACCCCAAGGACACTGCCTTGGGCAGTGGACACACCAGAGCCCAGGCCCCATCCCAGGTGCCAGCAGATGCCCACGAATGGGAGGGTTCCAGTTCCCACAGCTGTTTGGCTGGCCTGTCCCAAGTACTCTCTATTGAACACTAGCCTCCGCAGCTTCAGCCAAAACCAGCCAGACTTTGGAAGGAGAGCTAGGTCCCGAGGAGGCAAGGCTTGCTCCCCCAGGCTGGCCTCCAACCCCCTCGGGACTCAGCTTCAGCTGCTAGGCCAGAGCCACAGTGGACCTCCCCTTCCCTCATCCTCTTACTCATCCTCAAGGACCCTGCTCTCATGCCACCCCCTCCATGAAGCCTCCAGGAGTGGACCAAACTTCTCACTTCTTTGGCTTGACAGCAATTACTCTCTCTCTTAAAAGCAGAAGCCATAGCCTACCATATTCCAGCTGGCTGAGCCTGTTTCTCCACTAAGCTGAAGGCTCCTTGAGGCAGGAATCGGACTTACCCTGCTTCCCCACTGCACCCAGAATAGGCCCGTGCACAGGGGTTTGGTCAAGAAAGGCCTGCTAGATGGAGTTGAAGATGCTCCTCCTTAAGTACCTTCCTCCCGAGCTCCAAGGGCCAATATCCAACCTGTCCTGAGTAGGGTGAGGCCTGCAGGATGGCCTGGGGCACAGTGGCCCCGCTTCCTCCTGGGTGACCTACAGAAGACTTGCAGCTCAGGAGCCCATCGCACTGTGGGTCAGAAGGTGAAGCCACAGCTTTAAAAAAGGAGTAGTGTACTAATAAGAAAATTAAACATTCATGTTTTTTCTCAAAACACAAGACCTTGGCCATCTTCAACATCAAAGCAGATCTGAGCTCTTCTCCGGTGTTCCCTATGCTCAGCTCAGGAAGCACAGCATGTTTCACAGCTGTTTACAGAATAAAAAGGAGAAGCCCAAAGGAACCAAAGAAAGATCTATTGTTGGGAAATGAGATGGACTGAGGTGCCCAACAGAGGAAGGTCAGCAGGGCTGGTCAGCTCTGGACCAAGGCCACAAGGTCATAGAGGGGCGCTTGTTCTGCAGGTGAACAATGCCGGGCCTCTGCAGTTGCAGAGGGACTTCTGTAACCAGTTCCTATCTCAGTGCTAGCCTGCTATCACAGGTGGCGGCTGGAAGAGGGGGTCTGGGCATGCGGCACAGAAAGCCCATTTGGCTTGGACTTTATATTCACAAAGTGCCTCAGATTCACTCTCGAAATTCTCCCCAACAAGCCTTCATATTGTCATGGACACCTGCTGCCAGGATGGGTAGAAGACAATGCTCGCTACGCAGCTTCAGGGTGCCAGGGCAGAGCCACAGTGCGCTATGAAATAATACGGTCTTACAAATCCCATCACCCTCTTGCAAATAGCACAATTCTACTATGTTGTATTTTTATAAAACCATAAATTTATGTCAGTGTTTTAAATATGCCACCATTCCAGGAAGCAAAGCCACGCAGTAGTAGGATTACTACTAGTGCCCAGATCTCTGTGTCCAATGTCAACCTCCACTAAAAAGAACCAGGCTCCTCAAAGAAAAGGCTGGGTCCAGGCCTGGGGCAGAGTTGGAGCAAGATGAGCCTGGAACATCTCGTTATGCCAGCAAGTGCATGCTTAAAAAACGATGGGGACATGTTAAAAGGACCCAGCTTGAAGGGACACGACTGACTAAAGCTGGGACAATTTGGGCACCGAAATAATTAAGTACAGCAATGAGGTGTAAACTCTTGGGAAAACATAGGAATTTAAGAGTCCATGGTGATAATAAATAGATAATAAATAAGGGACAGGAAGGACTCTTGGTCACAGTAGAATACTTAGGGCTGAATGGTAAGTGTGGGAATGCTGGAGCTGGAAAATCGTCATTTTGTGACTGTCACAGGAAAGACTGGGTGAGACAAGGAGCATCAGAAGATGCTAAATCTAGGAGGACTTTGACGAAGGACAGGATATTTACATGGTCTTAGAGTATGTCCTCAGAGATTGCTTGTTATTGCAAGGGAGAAAATAATGATTATACAACGAAAAAGTTAGACAACACCTAGACGGAGTGATCAAAATTAACATCGTCAGTGCAAGACAGATCAAGTGCCTCCAGATGGCCACATCATCACTGTTGCGGTGCCCCAGACCAGAGAATAAATCCAACCCAATCCAGACACGCACAAAATGAAGAGCCTTCCGTTCGGTGGGGGCTTATCCAACCCCCCAAAAAGGGGAATTCCCTCAGAATTCCCCAAATTGAGAGGGGATTCCCCCGCCGTGTGGGACCTTCAAATAACACTCACTCACCCAGACAAAAATTTCAAAATCCAGAAGTCCTTTCCTCGGAATCAGCAGGAAATCACCAACGTGTGGGGGGCCAGTAACAGCCGCCCTCCCACAAATACAGCCAGGCTAAGGGCAGCTTTGGTCCCTCCCCAGTCCGCAGCCCCCAACCACAAGCAACGCCATCCCAGAGGTCTTGGTTCAGTTGCTCAGAGATCCAACTATTGGGACAACTAGAATTGCCAAGGAAGAAAGAAATTTTTAACAGGACAGACTTCTTGTTGGAGGGAGAAGCTTCCACAAATGTGTCTCTCACATTTCCCTAACCTTCCAATAAAAAAAAAAAAATGTGTCTCTCAGACCAACAGCAGATCATGGGCTTTTGAAGGAGGGGCCTGGGCCTTGGGGCAGGTGTAACTAACAGGGGGCTACATACCTTGGGGGCAGGTTGTTGGGGAGGGCAAGTGGTCAGGAAGTCTGCCCAGGGGCCTTCAGAATCTCAGTTCCTTTGTCATGCAGAAAATCCATTTCTGAGAAACAACTCAAACGGTCAAGTATTTATTAATAGTTAAGGGAGGGGATTATATTAATACAGGGGTCACTGAAATTTGTTCGGTGGGGGCCATAACAGTTTGATTAGGAAAATGGAGGGGGCCATATTCTTTCAAAAATGCTAATTTCATACAAGACGAAGAAATCTGTGGAATGTTCCAGATTAAAGAAAGCTAAAGAGACATGACATTTAAACCTTGACCCCAGACTGAATCCTATACAGGAGAGGGGGAAATGCTATAAAGGACATTATTGGGTCAATTGACAAAATTGGATTACAAATGGTAGACTTGAGAAAAGTAGTGCATCAATGTGAAATTTACTGAAGTTGATAACCATACTCTGGTTATGTATAATAATATCTCTATTCTTAGGAATACACACTGAAATATTTAGGGGTAAAGGACCACGAGGTAAGAAAATTACCCTCAAATGGCTCAGGCAAGAAATTAGATAAACAGACGGACAGATAGACTGATAGATGAGATAGATAAACAGAAATATTAGACAGGTAGATGACGGCGGGAGCGAGTGGGTAGCAGATGGGCAAGACATTGACAGCAGGTGAACCTGGGCGAAGGGTTACAGGTGCGTTTGCACTTATTTTATTCTTGCACATTGTCTGTAAGATTGAAATAATTTCCAAATTAAAAGTTTTTAAAACTTGCCACAATTTCTTTAGCCATGTTCTAGAATTTATTCATTTCTAACATAGCATAATTTTCCAAACATGGCAGAAGCCCAGACCTCACCTCACACCTCATTCTCTCTGTCCGTAGAAGGGGAGGAGCATCGCCCCCGGGGGAGGCTGGCCTGTGCCCAGGCCCGGGCTGAACAAGCAGAGACTCAGCTCGCTCCTTCCAGGCTTGGTAAATCGGATGTACCCACCATCTTGTAGGGCTCTTAAGCTGAGAGTGCTCACGCAGAAATCTCACACGTCACGAGGCACCTCCTCACTGTCAGGTCTCTTCTGCTCTCCGTGTACCCACTCCCTGGGCAGCGCCCCCTGTCCCCATCTTTCGCTCACCATTTACAGGGTACTGATGCCCACAGCTACGTCTCTAGCTTGAGCCTCTCCTCTGAACTCTGACCCTGATGTCCAACTACCTCCTTGACAGTTGTGTTTCAGGGGTAGCTCAAAGTCCATTCCCAGAACAAAACCCTTCCTCTTCTCATCCTAAACTGGTCTTCTCCAGGTTTCCCTCTGACGGAAAAAGCACCACGTGGCCGCAGAGCCAGGCCCCGCCCCCTCCCATGCCTGTCCGAGCCATCCTTTCTTCCCACCTCGTGTCAACACTGCAGGAGCCTCCAGCTGTCCACAGGCACCCTCACATCCATTTTTCAGCGGCTGCCAGGGGGACTCTTCAAAATGGAAATCAACATCAGCCCCATCTGTCCCTAAAGCCCCCCTTCTACTTACTGTCAGGATAATATCCAAAAGCTTCAGCAAGACCTGCAAGAGCTTGGATGGCCTACCCCAAGGGCCTCCTCTCACATCTCACCACCGCTCTTCACGCCCCAGCCACAGACTGTGTTCCAGTGCCTGGAGCTGGCCTCGCCTCTTGTCACCTAGCGTCTCTCCACAGGGTGTCCCCACACCTGGAACATTCTTCTCCTCACCGCACCTGTCACCTTGCTAACCTCCATTCACCCTTCAGCTCCAAGCCGATCTCTCTTCCTGTATGCTCAGCACGCTCACGGACTGGCGTAAATTATGCTAGACGCTACAGCTGTGTCTAGGTTGGTGGACTCAAGAAAGTTCTGTGCAAAAGGACATGGACTTAGAAGCGGGGAAAACTGCACAAGGATTATGTAGTTTGGTGGTATGAACCATTTTTATCCACAACACTTCGGATACCAAATGTGTGGGTTCTTTCCTCAGAACAACCAATTCTCACACTCTTGAAAAACCAACTTGGTGTCCTACAATTCAATTCAATTCTAACACCCAGAGTAGCACAGACCCCACAGATTAAGGGCCCACAAGACTGTCCCCCCTTCAGATGTCAATCATAAGTCCCAGGCCTCCTGTACTTCTGACTGACTAGCTAAAAGTTAAGAATGGCCATGATTCCCTGATAGTACCTTACTTACAATTACCGGTTTATTATAAAGGAAATTATAAAGGCTACAAATGAGCAGCCAGATGAAGAGGTATGTAGAGAGAGGTCTGGAAGTGTCCTGAGCATAGGAGCCTCTGTCCCTTGGGAGTTGGGGTGAGGGGCACCACCTTCCCAACAAATAAACACATTCACCAGCCCAGAAGCTCTCGGAACCTCTTTGTCTGAGAGTTTTTATGGTGGTTTCATTGCATAAGCATGATTGATTAAAAATCACTGGCCACTGGTGACTGAACTCACTCTCCAGCCCCTCTCCCCTTCCTGGAGGGGAGGCTGGGGGTGGTAGAGCTGAAAGTTCAAACCCTCCAATCAGGCCTTGGCCTTTCTGGCAACCAGCCCCCACCCTGAGGCTATCTTGGAGCCCTTCAGCCAAAAGTCATCTCATTAGCATACCAAAGGTGCTCTTATTGGGGGAATTACAAGGAGATCTGAGCCAGGACCCAGGGAAGAGATCAAATATATTAATATATTTATTATCACAAATGGTTTGGCTTCCCCAAACCGGGCATGAAATGGATCTCCCAGTAGGGGTTGGTCAATCCTGGCTTCCCAAAGCTTCCCAACGAACTCTCTCCTTAAAAGGAAGAAATGAGCAGCCAACCGGAAAGGATTTTAGAATCGGAGCAACAAGTATACTGTGGGTCCTACTGGCCTGGATGAACTCACACATCCTGGTAGACTCTCTATAGCCCATGATGCTCTACTGGGCCATGGCAGGGAGGAGCCAGGTAGGGGCAGCATAGGGGACCTGGAGGTAGCCGTTTGGGACTGAGTGTGAGAGAGGCAGCAGGGGTCAGGACCCACAGGATGAAGTCCTGGTGGAATTTCAGATTTCAGAAGGTCCTTAGAAGTCCTTGGAGCTTTAGCCCACCATTTCTCAGAGTGTGGCAGACGGCATTTTCCAAAGATGGCCGTGGCAATCTCTTCCATCCCACATGCTCTTTCTAAAGCAGCTTTGACACTTCAAGCCAAGTCATAAAAGGCGATAGAGCTTCTGCCTGGGTCTCCAGGAATACTCACCTTGGAGTCCTGACCCACCATGTGAGAAGTCCAGCTACTTTTGAGGCTGCTGAGCCCAAGGATGCATGGACAGGCCACGTGTAGGTGTCCAGCTCACAGCCTTGGCTGAGCTCCCACCACAGCCAGCATCAACCGCTGGGCATGTGAATGAAGACAGCTCCAGCCATCGAGTCAGCCCCTGTCTTTTCAGATGACACCCCAAACAGTGAGCTATCCCGCCATGTCCTGTCTGAATTTCTAATCCACAGAATTCACGAGCATAATAAAATGGTTGTTTTATGCCACTAAGTTTTGGGATGGTGTACTATGCAGCAACACTAACTGGAACACACAAGATGTTAATAGATAATTATGCAAAAAGAAGCAAAGAGGGGTGGGGAGCTCTGTAATTAAATGTTTTGGAAGGTGCTTGGCAACACAAATTCCAAGGTAACAGGGTTTTATTTTACTGCGGG
>CAUYRT010106430.1:0-14137 GCA_963574885.1 Lepilemur ruficaudatus
TTGGGAGGCTGAGGCAGAAGGATTGCTTGAGCCCAGGAGTTTGAGGTTGCTGTGAGCTAGGCTGACGCCACGGCACTCTAGCCCTGGCAACAGAGTGAGACGCTGTCTCAAATAAATAAATAAATAAAATATTTTTGTTTACTCAATATTATTTTTTAATTTCCTAAATTTCCTTTATTATGCCTTCTATCATGTATCAAAGGATAATAACGATATAAGTTTTAAATTTTTTCTGTGCCTTGCATTGTCCGTATTTCTTCTGTGTCACTTCCCTTTTTGTTTTGATCTCAAACAGTGTTAGAAAACTTCATCAACTTCATGGTAACTCTTGCTGTTTATTCATATGTAAGAATTAGAAATAATTAGAAGATTGTTATCTGCTAATTTATATAGATACATTATTTTTTGATGTTCAGTGCATTCAATAAGAAATCTTTAAAACTCCTGACTCAGATGTGCAAACCATATTCCAGAATTCTGGAAGCTGAGTAGAGGAAGATAAACTGATGTGCATTTATTAATGTAATCTTTCAACCAATTGTCCTTTATAAAATCCCACCCACATCTACAATTTCAGAATTATTTCGTGTTACCATTTCCTGAGACTAAAAGTTCTTGTGTGCTTAGTTTTAAACTGGTATGAATTTTATCAACCCTTAAAGGCCTGCATTCCAGCTGAATACCAAGGAAAATTTCACCGTACATAAAAATAAAATTCTGTATAATTTTTTATCATCTACCTATTATAAATTAAGAAGTAGATCAGTCCATTAGAGTGACCCTTAAAATATATACCATGTGTAGTAGATTCTAATTTGATAATTATTGCCCTGGACATAGTTCTGCACCTAAAAACAAAACACATAGTATTTAGATTTTTTTCATCAACCTCTCTGCCACCAACCAACTTCACCACATTATATATTATCAAAAGCCCTGATTGGTTGAACGTCAGGTCTTTCCAATATGATAAAGGATAACCCTAAAGTAAGGCTTGTTTTAGAATGAAGGGTAGATGGAAATGGCTTTCTCCAGAACGCAAAACTATAATTCATGGGATGGATAAGAGCGGTCAAGAGAAATAAACAAGCATCGTCTGAATAATGTAATCTTGGCTCCTCATAACTTTGGGTAATGACACAAGCTAGTTATCGGGCTAATGCAACATCTGCTCGTTTGAATAAAGAGGTCATTTTCATCAGTATTCTTCAACCTTGGTTGTACATTAGAATCACCTGAGTCCTTTTTGAAACTACTGATCATTGGCCTCATCCCAGAACAATTAGATCAGAATCTCTGAGGATGGAAGTTAGAGTAGTAATAACAATAATAATAATGATAGCAATGATAATAACTATTATTAACACTTATTAAGCATTTGTTATGCACAAAAACTATGGCAAATACATTTAACTAATTATTAATTTAACCCCAAAATAGTGCTATAAGTAGGCATTGCTATTAATCCATTTTAAAGATGAGGAAACTGAGGCCAATAATTTTCCCAAACTAGATTTGTCTAATTCCAGAGCCCATGATCTTAAATATTATGAAAATTTGCCTTCATCTACAAGATCAGTAACATTAGCATTGTAAAGACCTCAGAAGCTGGTATATTGTAAGTCAATCCTCACAATACCATGTAGGTAGAGCAAAGAAAAATTTAAATTAAGAGTAACAAAAACAAGGAAGGATAATATTAATTCTTTTTTGTTAATTTTGATTGATAATAATTACACATATTTCTGAGGTACATGTGATATTTTGGTACGTGCATACAATGTGTAGTGATCTAATCAGGGTAATTGGGGTATCCATGACTTCAAACATTTATCATTTCTTTGTATTGAAAATATTTTAAATATTTCTTCTAGCTATTTTTAGATATACAATAAATTATTGTTAAATATAATCACCCTACTATGCTATCAAACACTAGAACTTGTTCCTTCTAGCTAACTGTAGTTTTGTACCCATTAACTAACCTCTCTTTATATTTCCTTACCCCTCTACCCTTCTCAGACTCTGGTAACCACCACTCTATTCTCTACCTCCAGGAGACCAAAATTTTGAGTTCCACATGTGAATGAAAACATGTGACATTTGTCTTTCTGTGCCTGGCTTATTTCACTTAGCATAATGTCCTCCAGTTCCATTCACATTGCTTCAAATGGCAGAACCTCATTCTTTTTTGTGGATTAATAATATTCTATTGTATGTATTTACCACATTTTCTTTATCCATGCATTCAATGATAGATGCTTGGCTTATTCCTTATCTTGACTATTATGAATGATGCTGCAATAAACACAAGAGTTCAGAGATCACTTAAATATACTTATTTCCTTTCTTTTGAATATATACCTGGCAGGGGGATGTGGATCATATATGATAGTTTTATTTTTATTGTTTGAGGAAGCTCTATACCACTTTCCTTTTTCTTTTTCTTTTTCTTTTTTTATTTCAATAGATTTAGGGGTATAAGTGGTTTTTGGTTATGTGGATGGACTGTATAGTGTTCCTAGGAAGAGGAATTGTTTTTATAATCAATGTCATCAGAAAACTCTTTGTGAGTGGTATTTAAGAGTCTAGAGAACCTAGATCTTAGACAACCTTGAATCAAAGAAGGTTCTATGGGTAATATATGAATAGACCCAAAACACAGTGAAAAAATTGTACCCCTTTCCTGAACATTATGTGGCAAGAACTTCTTTTTTTATTTGTTTTTGTTTTTTGTTTTCCAGGCAAGTCTTCTTAGTAAGAGGCAAAAACATTTTACCTTCAATCCATCCCAATGGCTTTTATCCTGAAGTTCATGGGAAAGTTAATCTGTAAGATTTATGAATCCTTTGATAGCATATGCCAAATATTGCAGATATAAATGTTTGACATTTTCTCATGAAAAGCTACATAGTTTTCATTAGATTCTCAAAGGAATCTATGCCTTAAAAAGAAAGGTTAAAAACTTCTGGCCTAGCCTAGTTTGACAAATTGCCCCATCTGTGTCTGGATCAGTGTGAGCACAGTGGTTTCTTAGCACTGAGAAACACGAAAATGTTTTAGTATCCCTGGGAATGCTATATTGATTATTTCGTGGTGAGCAATATCAATACAAGCCACACAATCTGCTTCTCAAAGGCTTTAAACTTAGTTGGGACATTAAATATATATTATATATGCATATACAATAAGCAACAATATCAAGTGGTGATGATTGAATATTAAAATTGAAGGACTAAACAAGGGGGAGGGCGTTGTAGTAGATCATGAAGGGAATAGGGAAGAGAGGACAGTCCTCCTTCAGTGTCTGTGGGGGATTGGTTCCACGACTCCCCCTCAGATACCAAAATTCTCAAATGCTCAAGTCCCTATGTAAGATAACATAGCATTTACATATAACTTATGCATATCTTCCCAAATACTTTAAATGATCTCTAGATTACTTATAATATCTAAAAAAATGCCTACACATCACTTTGCTCACATGGATCCAACATGGTACTTGGTCCATGGCAAATTCAAGTTTTGCTTTTGGAAATTTTGTGGAAATCTTTTTCCGCATATTTTTGATCCAAGGTTGTTTGAACCCACAGATGTAGAGCCCGTGGGTAAGAAAAGCAGACTGTAATTGGGAAAGCCATTGTAGGAGATGGAAATTGAGGTGTGCAATGATAAATGGATGGGATTTAGTTTTTATGAAGGACAGTGATGGCCCTTTTGGACAGAAGTACAAATTTACATCCAAAGCAAAAGACACTTGGAAAAAGAGGTGATTCCAGCCTAGCTTGATTGTGGAGAACATACTTAAGAAGGGAATATCACATGTAATGATTTGATTAGGTAGAGAAGATCCAGATTTTGGAGAGCTTGTTACAACACTTACTAATTTAGACTAAAGTGTAAGCAGTGTAAGTTTTTGGACACAGCACTTGTATTTAAAAAAACAGCATTTAAGAGAATAGAATATGTTTGGAACGTGAAAAATAAAAAAAATTACTTTCATTACTGAGAGATGGGAAATCTGGAGTAAGTTAGGAGGCTGGCATTTGTCAAAAGTGTTCATTATTTCTCCAGCATATAATGTGCAATGCAAAGCATTTCTGTGTTTCACTAAGGTATAGAGTTCTCAAGCTGCTCCATCATCTCAGAATACAGCAGATGCATGTAAAATGGAAAACAGTCCACCAGATGAAATCAAAATTGATGGTAAGTCATAGCAGTCTCCAAGGAACTATATGCTTCAGATCACTAACAATGCCTTGAAAAAGGCTCCTCCTGAAAGAAGATCAATAGGTTTTCATTATTTCTACACACATCCAGAAGTCAGACTATATATATATATATATATATATATATATATATACACATATATAAAGTCTCGTTCCATCACTTTGTATCATTCAGAATAGTGGAAAGATACTGTCTTTTGTTTCTCTGCAAATTTCATATGGTGTTATCCAAAAGTCACCTTGTCTTTCCCCTCAAGTCCCATACCTTGAAAGGAATCAGCTTTTGGAAGATTAAATCATCATCTATTCAAAAAGCGAAAAACAATAGTGAAAATGAGGCTTGAAGTGCCTTGTTTTGTTTGTTTCTCTCTTCTTCAGGTTCAAATTCTTGAATAATTTCACTCATCCTTCCCTCCTACTCCACTTGCTTTGAGGACTAGACAGCTGGTCTTGCATCTTCCCCAGAATAATTCTCTACATACACTCTTGATCACATTTGGACTTTAAGCCGTGAATAAGCTACTCTAGCCCCTCTACCCTCAAGATCTTCCTTTTTGAAAAACACTGCTTCTCCTACAAATATGCTAAAGTTTTCTAATACTCCATCATTCTCCTCACTTTTGCTGCCATATAAAACAGTGTGTACTTACTGTCTCCTCCTTACAGCCCGTTTGCATCTCCTGTCTACTTTCTTACCCCATCATCATCATAATATCAATGTTTCAAGTTTTTTGATAATAGGAACACATGGAAGCTCCCTTCTTGTAGGGTAATGGCATGCAAATTCTACAGGAATGAAAAATGGGAAAGAAGGAAAGATTTCTCATACAATCTATGTCAAACATTGGGTATTTGTGTATAACCTTTCCATAGTTGAACATTTTCTAAATTATTTATGCTTTCCCAAAAGACTGAATCTCTTTTAAGGAAAATGCATGCATACACCTCAAAATGTCCTGGATTTTAAATAAAAAGTTCTCAATTTTCAAACAAAGTTATTTCAAGCATCCTGTCTTCATTTTTTTAAACTACAAATTGCTCTGAGAAGGAGAAATTCCATCCCATTATATAGTGCTTTGTAATATCGGAAAGAACACAACTTACTAAGGATCCTAATTTGGTCCTTGGAATTATTTTTATAATTGGAAAGTGTTATTTTCCCATTAGTGTACAATGTGGAAATTAACACTAACGACAGCAACATATAGCAAGGTCAGAGAATGACTCAGCAAGGAAAGCACAAGTTCACATCATAAACACTACTATTACTACTTAGGAACTAAATTATTCCACTGGACCTCTTCTTTCTACTCAGGTAAAAACATGTGGTTAAAATGTGTTTCAGTCACCTCCTGCTGTCTCCTGGAAATCTGTTACCCTTAACCGGATTAGTCAGAAACTTAATTTCCTTTATGGTATTGAAGCCATTTCACCAGATGCCCAAATTCATTCTTACTCCCAGGTATAAAGGCGGGAGTTTAATATTTCATTAAGCATTGATGATTTCTCCATCCTTGAAAATTATATCATCTTTGCCTTCCCTTCCACCAGCACACGCACACAAACACACACACTCACAAATTCACACACTACAGAATATCACTCTGTTTGATAAATTTCTTTTTTTTTTTTTGCATTTAATAAATCTTTGTGATGCTTGAAAACAGACTTTTACAATCAACATCACCTCTCTCTGATCTGAATGAAGTTCAGCACTTTTGAGAACACAGTAGTTTTAGATACCGGTAGAGTCTTGTAGTTCTAGACACTGGCACAGAGATTAGAATTGTCTCATCCATGTAAGCCCTTGCAAACCTTCTCTATCTCACTGGCAATCTCTGTGTCTATATTCCCACAGTATCCATATATCTAGATGGTTTGTTAAGTGTGTTCTTTTTGAACATCTACTATATGTATCAGTACTGTGTACTTTCTATTATATTAAATTTAATAATTAGAAAGGGGAGGAAGAGAAGATATTTCTACTGACAGTTAAAAGTGCCCCTAAGTTGTTTCTACTTCAAGAGGAAATGATGTAATGTGTCTTTTGTAGGCAACTACACAAAGGGATGCAATTGCATTAATATTGCCAAGCTATTAACGTGATCATTTTCTTACCTCATAGGAAGGTCTGTGTGTGAACGCCAAGGGATAAGATAGCAAATAACATCAAGAACATATTAATATAACGGCAGTTTTTAGCAATTTGCTCCATTTAATTTTTTGGTGGCTTCTCGTCTTTAATTGTCCAGCAGAAATGAGTTAGTAAATATAAGTGTGGTCTATTGCCTCACAAATGAAAAACAGGAAAAAAACCCAAGGCTTTAAATAAGTCCAAACTGAGAGAAAAGCAAAACGGAAAGAACATTTGCAGGGAGAAAGTGATGGGAAAGCAAAATAAACATTAGCCTTTCTGGAGACAAAGAAGATACTCAGAAGACTATGGAGAAAGCAGAATGGATATTTACAATGCTTTAGTGGGTCCAGGATAGAGGAGGCCTTTAAGATGGTATAGCCAATGTGTGTAACTTAATGCATTTATCTTCCGTTTGAGATTGGATGTACTATTGCTCATTGCCCAGGTGGTAAATACTTTTATGTCTGTCATTACTGCCCATCATATGTACGATTTATTTTTTTATATTAATCATTCATAACTCTTTACTTCAAAAACAATAGTTGATCCATCTTCACTGGCAGTTTTTTTACTGTAGGAGGCAATGAAATGTTATTTCATAATGGGAAGCAAAATTTTAAAATAGGAAAAGAGGAGAGATTTCAAGATGGCTCACCAGAGATATTTGCCGCCAGATTGTCTCAGAAAGAAGAAAAAGTTTTACATGGAAAAAAAACCCCATAGATTGGGTGTAATTCTTAGGGAAAAGTGCCAGAACCTAGCAGAGATTCCACGGCAAGAAGTTGCAGAGAGCAACCCCTTGAGAGGCTTGCAGCACGGAGTTGGGGTCAGGTGGGGGTGGGGGGGTCTTTTTTCTCCTTCCCTCACACCTCTGGCAGCCAACAGGCTCCCAAACTGCTGGAGAGCCTTTCTACCCTCACAGGCCCAAAACTGCTGCCACAAGTGAACTGGGAGCTTCTTGAGGACAAAGCACCAAGCTGCCAGCCCCCTGGGGGTTGCTTCCCATCACTGCAGACCCAAGCTGTGATGGCCGGTGCCATATTGTTTCTCCACCCACTGTGGTTGGGATAGGAAGACAGGCAGTTTAGACAAGGTCTGAGGTCCCAAGCATCCATCTATACTGCATCCAAAATACTCCAAAACATCTCCCTTCCCTGCTTGTTATAATGCCTGAAGTTTCAGATTGCAGTTTTTATTCTTTGGATTGTAATCCCCTCATAAAAATCATCAGTGATCCTCTTTTACAATATCAATACACGTGATTTATCTATACTATGAAATATTTTTATCCTCTTTAAAAATAAAAAGGCAAAACTGATATTCCAAGACACATGGTAAAGTTTCTAATGAAAAGTACTATATTATAATGTTATCGATATTTAAAAATAAGATAGATGTATATAAGAATGTATTTGTGTATAAATTTATAGAGGGAGACCAGAAAGATGAATAGCAGACTATTGCTATAGCATAAAAGTGAATGGGTAGACATTCATATTTACTTTATGTAGTTCTGTGTGGTGTGAATCATTTTCAAAGAACAAAACTATTTATAGCCTTTATCATTTAAAAATTATAAATATGTATAAATATGCATGCATATATATGTAATTTTTATATATCTATAAAGAGAAGTGCTTTTTCTAGGATGTTGGTAATACCTGAAAGACTTAGGAGAGCACCAAAATCAATTTAGCCAAAGAAAAAGAATGGCATGTCATTTGCTTGGATGGAACTGGAGACCATTATCGTAAGTGAAACATCTCGGGAATGGAAAACCAAACACCATGTGTTCTCACTAATAAATGGGAGATAACAGATGGGTACACATGGGCACAAAGTGATATAAGGGACATGAGAAACCAAAAAGAGGGGACGGCAGGAGGGTGGGTGTGGGATAAAACCTTACCTATTGGGTACAATGAACACTATTCTGATGATGGGCACACCGAAAGCCCTGACTTAAGCATTACACAAGATATCCATGTAACAAAATGATTTGTACCCCCTTAATTCATATTTGAAATTTAAAAAAAAGAAAGAAAGAAAAAGAAAAAGAGTGGCATAGTTTTAGAGTCAGACAGACGTTCATTTTAATTGAGTCCTGGAATTTTTTAATCAGCATTAGACTTCCGCAGTCATTTCGCTTCTTGGTTTTCCTATTTATTTAATGACAGTAAGGAAAAAACCCCTCCCTTGCCGCAATGTTTTAAGGATTATAGTTAGCATATGGAAAGAGCCTGGCAGGTCTCAGGTGCCAACAGATGTTAAAAACGCCACCAAATTCTTACTCTGAAGATGTGTTAGTGCCTAAGGCTCGGCCAGCTGAGGCATATTGATAAACTGTAGTGGGGAGTGAGACCAAGTTCTGGAAGGAAAAAAAAAAATAAAGACCTGTCATATTTTCTGGGAGGCCCTTCAGTTCCAACCTTATCTTTGAAAAGCAGCTTGCTCAAGGCCGTGCCTGGCTTGTGTGACCCCCCTTTCACTTAAGCTGTGTACTCCCACGGGCCCAACTGCCAGGACATTAATCAGGCGGGATCTCTCTGGAACCCAGATGCAAATTTCTGTCCCCCACCCTACTCCTCCACCACCTCCTTCTTCTCTAGGTCCTCCTTCTTTTTTGTCCATTATTTTCATTTTGTATAGTGGCTACCACAGTCCTTTTATTAGCAGTAAATTTAGGAATACATGTTTGGGACACAATCCTTCTTGGTAAGGCTGCAAACAGAGAATAGTTTTAAATTAAAACTCTTCTTACTGGGCACAGTGGCTCATGCCTGTAATCCCAGCAATTTGGGAGGCTGAGGCAGGAAGATCACAAGGCCAGGAGTTCAATACTAGCCTGGACAACATAGTGAGACCCCATCTCTAAGGCAACATAATGAGACCCTGTCTTTAAAAAGAATTAAAATATTAGCTGGGCATGGCACATGCTTGTAGTCCTAACTACTTGGGAGGCAGAGAAGAGAGGATCACTTGAGCCCAGGAGTTCAAGGCTGCAGTGAGCTAGGATTGTACCACCGCACTCCAGCCTGGGCAACAGAGCAAGACTTCATCAAAACAAAAAAACAAACAAACAAAACTCTTCTCTGCTCTAACCAAGTAATCAAGGCTTACGTCACCAGTAGTAATGTATATCCAGATTATGTACCCTCTGAAATGATGTGATGAGAATGGCACTTCACCTCTGTAGTATTTTATCCAAAAATCCATAACCCCAGTCATGAGAAGATAGCAGACAAACCCCAACTGCAGGACATTCTGCAAAATAACCAGTTAGTACACTACAAAACAGTTAAGGTTATAAAAGACGAGAAAAGACTAAGGAACTGTCATAGATTATAGGAGACTAAAAAATCATGATGACTAAATGCAATGCAGGACACAGGATTGGACTCTGGAACAGGAAAAAGATTCTAGGGAAAAGTTTGGAGTTTAGTTAATAGTATTATCCCAATATCAATCTCCTGCTTTTTACAATTATGCTATGGTTATGTTAGATGTTAACATTAGAGGAAATTTAATAAAAGACAACAAGACACTCTGTTGTCTTTGCAACTCTTCTGGAAATCTATTATTATGTAAAATAAAAAATTTAAACATTTTTTCAGATTTCTAATGTTGATGGTCTATAACCATTTTGATGACTTTGTTATTTAAATAGTATGCCTTCATTTTCATAATTCACTGTACTTATACAGAGGTTTCAATTTGTTCCAAAAATCTGCCCTATACATTCACTACCTTATTAGCTCTTTAATAACTTATATTTTCCGTCTCTTTGTGATTTATAAAGCATCTTTGTATATACTCTCTCACCTAATCATTACAACTGCGTCAGATACACAAAGCGAGAATCCTCACTGCCACATCAAGGATGAGAAAAACAGTGACAAAGGCAGGTAAAGAGATTCACTTTATGGAATATAAATTAGTGACAGAGTCTTAATAAGAACCTGGCTCAGTGCAATTCAAGAATACTTTTTTTAAAAGAAATGCATAAAGAATCTGAATAGATATTTCTTCAAGGAAGATAAGCAAATGAACAAAAGTGCACAAAAGGTGCTTGACATCATTTGTCGTCATGGAACTGCAAATCAAAATCACAATGGCGTACTACTTCACAAAGACGGCTAGAATAAAAAATCAGGTGACAACAGGCATTGGTCAGGATGTAAAGATCTCAGAACGTTCATACGTTGCTGGTGAGAATATAACGTGACAAAGCCACTTTGGAAAACAGCCTGGCAATTCTTCAAATGTTTAATCGACAAGTTACCATATGACCCAGCAATTCCACTTCTCAATATATACTCAAGAAAAATGAAAATATACATCTACAACAAAGACTTATACATAAATGTTCATAGAAGCATTATAGTATTTGTAGTAGCCAAAAATTGAAATCAATTCAAATGTCTATCAACAGAAGAATGGATAAACAAATGTGGAGTATACATACAGTAGAATATTATTTGACCATGAAAAGGAATTAAGTATTGACAATTTAAATGGGTAAATTACATGGTGTGTGAATAATATCTCAACAAAGTTGTTTTTAAAAATTAAAATTAGATTTTAGGCGTGGGGAGTGGACCCACATCCAGGGGATGTGGTGAGCACTGTGAAGGGCAGGTGCATGCTTGAAGTGTATTTGGGGATGGGTATTAGGGGTCTCAATGGGGGGTGGGAAATGCTCTAAAACTGATTTATGTGAATAGCTGTACAACTTGGCAAATTTACTAATAACCACTTAATTTTACACTTAAAATGGAGTAAAGACATGATATGTAAATTACACTTCAATAAAGACAAAAAAAAAAAAAAACGTATTTCCCACCATGGATCAAGCCACAGATTTTTTAAAAATGAATCACACAGTTGTCTTCTCTCAGGATGCCCAAATCTAGCAGAGGAAGTAAAGAGTAATGACAAATAATTATGTTAAAACTGTTATCTAGATATCGTAATTTTCAAACTAAGAATTGTTTTACTGTATAATATGAATCATCCAGCTGAGTAGCTCAGGCAATTATCCTCATTTTCAAGGCAGGAAAACAACACATATGCTACATAAAAGATTCATTTCTTCAGTCTAACAGTACCAAGCCAAGATAATAGAAAGGAGAGAAGGAAATCTGAGTCATTTACTTGATGAAACACTCACTCACCTTCAGCAACAACCCGGATGCTTTCAAGGCATCATCCTACCCTTGCTACAGGTAAGACCTCTCATTCTGAAAATTTTCAAACTGTGGATAGCAAGAAGTAACCCACTAAAAAGGAGGATACTTTTATAGAATATAAATTCTAACTCAACATTTATGCATGGTGACAATCAGATTTGAAGATTCTTTGTGCCTGATCATTGACTGATGACATTTATTCCTTGAAATATGCACGTGGAGGTAACGTGCATCCCATCCTTACTCTTTGCAAAGAAAGCACTTCATTTTAATCTGTATAGTTATATTTAACATATGGAATATATGCTATATATGTAACAAATAGGTGTATATAACAAATATGTGTATATAACACTCCCTAATGGAATAGAGATATAGTTTCTATATTCTCTGATTTGAAAAGTACATAGACATATTTTTTCCTCAGTGTGAAAAGTTTGAAGTCAATATCAATTTTAAGATTCTACAATAAAAAGTCAAAGTTTGGGAACATCTATTGAATAACTAAATGCACATGCAAAATGTTCTCTGTGATCTAAATCTACCCTAGATGAGAAAGAGTGCTCCAAGTCAAAAAGTTGACATCTATCTTAATTTGACGGCACTTTCCAATTGAAGTAAAATAAAAAACAATAAATAGAAAATAGTGGTAAAATAAAAAATCCCCTTTTTCTTGATATTTCAGAAGTTTCTTTGATACTTTCAGTATCTTAAGATCAGTGTGAGCATAGTTATCTTACAGAGAAAAACAATATAATAGAGCTGAACAAAGGCAAATTTAAGAAACTGGGCAGACCGGTGTTTGTCCTAGCTCTGCTGTCTACAAGCTGTGCAACTTTGAACAAGTTGCTTAACCTCTCTGAGCCTCAAATCTATCCTCTGTCTGTAGAGTTCCCTTTTAACTTGGAAAATTTAGTTTAATTGGCTTTGCTAAGGATGACTTCAGGGGCCCTCTACTCCTTCTTATGCAATGTTGATCATATGACAAGCATGCAGTTAACTTGTCTAAGGAGTACAGGGTCTCCTGGGAAGATTGTGACTCATGTCCCTCAACTTCTCCCTGGGGTTCAGAATTCAGGTGATTCATTGGTATAAACCAAGTTCTTACCAGAGGTAAGAACTGATAGGAAGCCTCCTGAGAATGAAAAAAAAGGAGAAGTAAGGTTGTTGGCCAAAGTTAAAACAGACATTTCTAACCTGGCATGTGATAAACATGGTGCTATAAATAGAATTCAGGTGGTCCATATATTTGAATAGGGGAAAAGTACATTTAACTAAGCTGTAGCATTTCTTTCTATTGTGAATGTAGTAAATAAACAACAGTATCATTTGTAGTATTTGTGATTTTGTCACCAATACAAATCACAAATAATTTCCTGTCATGTTTTACTTATTATAGATATCTCAAAATATTATTTACACTCATTATTCCTACTTTGAAATTATACTAGTTATTAGAGATGCCACTAAATCTTGTTATTTTATGCATTATAAAGAAGCCCCTATATCAGGCATTTGGGTTTTATTAAAGTATTTTGATCAGTGTATTTCAATATAACTGGTTTCCTCAGTAATTCTATGTATTTCATTTTGTGCATTTAAAATATGTTTTGAGATAAGATACAGAGGCTTCAATAAACTGCCAGTAGAAAACTCTGCTATAAGAATAATTCCAGGCCAGGCTCAGTGGCTCACGCCTGTAATCCCAGCACTCTGGGAGGCCCAGGCAGGCGGATCGCTCAAGGTCAGGAGTTCGAAACCAGCCTGAGCAAGAATGAGACCCCATCTCTACTAAAAATAGAAATAAATTAATTGGCCAACTAAAAATACATAGAAAAAAAATATTAGCCGGGCATGGTGGTGCATGCCTGTAGTCCCAGCTACTCGGGAGGCTGAGGCAGGAGGATCACTGGAGCCCAGGAGTTTGAGGTTGCTGTGAGCTAGGCTGATGCCAGGGCACTCCAGCCCAGGCAACAGAGTGAGACTCTGTCTCAAAAACAAAAAAAAAAAGAGTAATTCCAGGATGGAGGTAAAAACTCCTCCACCCACACGGTCCATTTTGAATTGCTTAGTATCTTATTGACACTTAACTACTTCTCAGGATGATGGAATAGCTAGGTCCCTATTTTAGTTCACGCTCTCCTTTTTTTAAGACAAAACATATATCCCAGTGCATTTGTGTACTTGTATATTTACATTTGTGTAAATTAGAGTAAGGAAGCGAGATAAACATCCTAAATAAGCAAGTGCCTCTTAAAGTGCTGCATATTCTCCATTGCCCATGGGATAATATTCAAAGTCTAGCATCCTAGTTACTGACTGTGAGGATATTTACAACCCAGTCCAAGTGTGTTACAGCTTTATCTTCACCACTCCCTCCTCTCCTTCACATCTCTTGTGTATTACAGCTTTACTTAACTGATTGCTATTTCTCAAAACATGCCATGTTCTTCCAAGCCTCATGCTGTTCCCTCTGTTTTATTGGTGAAAGCCTATTTATTTCTTAGTTCCCCTGTTTATATAATTTCACATGCTAGTGTTCTTGGCCCAAGGCAAAATGTATTGCTGCCTTATTTATGTTT
>CAUYRT010106431.1:0-10359 GCA_963574885.1 Lepilemur ruficaudatus
AAAACCATTAGTTGCCTGGCTTAATTTTATTCAGAAAAACAATATTAAATTAGTGAAATTTATCTCAATATATGGCTAGGACGGTTCAGAGTTATAAACTGTTTTCCCTTTGTAATTTTATCCACTCATATATTCATGTACACTGTAGAGCTTGATATTTTTTCCTATAATTTTTGGGGTAATAGCAGTTAACAAATTTCCCATTCTCATGGAGCATACATTATAGTAGAAGAAATATGTTAAGCACATAAAAATATAATATAATTTAAGGTAAAAGCAAGTTCTATGAGAAAACATGAAGGCAGGATGCTTTTAGATGGACACTCACAGAAGACATTCTGAAAAGATAGCATTTGAACAGTAGATAAACAATTCCAGCATACGGGGATGAGTGTGAATATTTTTGGTTTCCCTTTTTGTGCCACTAACCCACTCATGAAAATGTTTGTTTAGGGAACCACAGATGGTGTTCAAAAGGGGACTAAGCTTTCAGCTCCAGCCATTCTCTCTCAGTCCTCTGTGAAAAGAAGATATGACTCTAAACATTACTCTTCAAAAATTTATCCTAAAGCCATTGTTCATTTAGTCCTCACATGTACATCAGAAAAAATGCATACAATAATTGATTTTTTAAAAAATCAATGAAATATTAACATATGGTTAGAATCTCTACACACACAGAAAGACGTATTTTTAGTAAACAAATGTAGAAAAGGACTTACCTGAAAAGTTAACTCACTGTATTTTATAAAAACAAGTTGGGAAGGTTTATAATATATTTCTTAGGTATATTCCCTTAAGTATTTTAAAACTAATTCTGAACAACCAATTAAATTTTTTGCTTGTTTGCTTCTCAAGGGCTTAACTTTAATTTGATGCTTGAGGAGCAAGATTCTCCTTTGAGGATGAAATCCCTGTGTAACATGTATGTACCCTGCTTGGTATATGTGCGCATGAAATTTTAGTACAAATAGAAAAATGAGTCACTATTTTCAATAATATGGGAGTAAGAAAACATGAGTAGATAAGTTTTGTATCTTATCATAGTAAAGACAAGGGAATTCCCATCAAAGTCTTCAGTTTTTCACCATAAACACTGGGATGAGGTCATCTCCTGAGAAGGAGGGGTAGGAAGGTGGAGTAGGTGAGAGATTTGAGGACAGGAAAGGCTGGAAGGGGAGGACCGTGGTGGACAATGGAAGAGCAATATAATCGAAGAAGGAAGCAGAGGACTACCCAGAGCTGAGGGTCCTTTGGAGGCTGGACATTATGGATTTATGCTGGAACTTTCCTACCTGTTGAGTTAATGTCATCAACATGCTAAGAATCGAAGACAGGTCTGAGAACCATTATGTTTATAAAATTGATGATCCATAAAATTTGTGGCTTAGGAAGAGGACTGACAATAGAATACAGAATATTTAAAATTGTTTGACACTGAATTTGTTAGACGATAAAGGAAGCTAGAGATGCTTTCTTTAGTCTTTATCTTTCAGTGAACAGATAGTTCCAGGCCAATACAATCAAATGAATCGAAGTGTATTCTAACAGAGATAGGAGAGGCATCCCTAATTTTATCAGTGTTCCAAACAGTGAGTTATGCTACAAGAAATCAGTAAATGAAAAATAGCTGCATTTCAAAATCAAAATGTAGATGTTACGTCCCATAAATTTGAGAATATTTGAGCATTGTCACATTTTTTCTCAAATTAAAGTGTAAATGTTCCTCTGTCTCATTTTCTCTTTCTAATTCTGATTCCTTCCACTAACAAAAATTTAAATATATAATAGTATTGCTTAAATATTTCTATGGAACCAAAGGTCTTATGGGATTATAAAACTGGTGCATCTCATTTCCTGACCCCTTAATGTGAAGGTTGTTTGTTTTGCATAATAGTAGTTGAAGATTTGGCTCTTCTTTAAGCAACATGGTAGCATTCAGTTTGAAGAAAATATGCCCTAAAGTATGTGTGTATGTATATATGCATTTATTTTCTTATATGTGTTAGCAAAAAATAACATTGTAATAAAACATTAGATTTACAAAATGACTTTTCTGACAATAAATACAACTGGCTCAATAATAACTGATTGGATAGACTAAAAGTAATCAATTGGCTATTTTGGATAAGGGAAAACAAAGTATCTATAATTTTAAGTATGAAATCACACAATCAGATGCTCATACATAAAAAGGCAATGTTTATGTATTTATATAACAACAAGTAAGACTAGAAAATACAAAATTTAGCTATGTGTATGACACTAACTCAAAGAGTTTTACACATACTTATTTTATTTTTCCTAGAAACCCTTCAGGAGGCTTTGTTTATATTACTTGAGGACACAAATTCCTTAGTTCACGTCACTTTCCTTCAACTGCAATGACCAATGATGCATGTCTTCTGGAAGAACACTTAATGGATTTAGCTACACAAATGTCACAATGCTCAGATAGTTGAATACATCGTACTGGGCCTATAAGATTTTTACTTGTGCCATTTTTATTATTCAATTGGCTATTTTAATTTAAAAGTTATAGCAGTTTTATCATTGTACTGAAAGTCCTACCGATGTAATACAATTTTTCAGATTGGAAAAGAAATTTGTGTTGTTGAGACATGCTATGATAGTTTATATAAATCTCTTTTAAAATATACTAAAAAGAAGTTAAGTGTATATTTTGAAAGGTTACAGGACTATAAGGTTAATATAGAAAAAACATTTATAGAATACATAAAAACAGCACAGAATTGGGATATAATATTTTAAATGTCACTTGTAATAATATCAAAAGCATAAACTAGTTAGAAATGAACATAATAAAGGTATTGAAAAGAAACACACTGAAAACCACAAAACTCTGCAAAGAGAAATTAAAGAACACTTAGATAATGAAGAGATATATCTCATTTGTGGATTAGAATATTCAATACTGTCAACAGGTCAATTCTTCGTAAACTGATCAATCATTTAAAGCCAGCTCCATCAAAATTTCAGCAGATTTGTTTTTTTCAAAATTTTACAAGGTGATTCTTAAATAAATAATGATATTTAAAAAATACTTAGGTTAGCCAAAACCATTTTTGAAAGAGAACAAAAAATGTTGGATAATTTACAAGGGCTCTCTGCAAAGTATCCAGCCACTGTTAATATAATGAGAACAGTTACATGGCTGGATACTTTCTGGACAGCCCTCCTACAACTACCTAAATTTATACAGCCGGTGCGATGTATCCAATTATCTGACCATTGTAATAATTGTGTAGCTCATTTACTCTAGCAGACTTATATCAATTGATCAATGTCTTCAAATATAATTTAAACAGGTTTCTGAAGTCTTCTTAGAGACATGTAATAAGTATATGTAAAACTCTTCCTTGAATTAATATCATAAGCCTAGTAGTTACTAAGAACTTACAGTACTCAAAGTGTTGATCAAAGGACAACAGATTAATGGTACAGAACAGAGTCCAGAAATATACCCACCATACTTCAAAATTAACTTAATGGAAATAATAGACCTAAATGTAAATGCTAGACTATAAGTGCTTTAGAAAAAAAACAGAAAAATTTTCATAATCTTGAAGAAAGCAAAGATGTCTTAGGAAGAACAGAAAAGCACTGATCGTGACGGAATGCATATGAATATATTGTGTCATCAAATTTTAAAACATACACTCTCCAAAATTATGCTAAGATAATGAAATGGTAAACCACAGACTAGGAAGACCATTCACATTAATTAATTCTGACAAAGGATTGGTATTAAGAATACATACATATCCCCCACAATTCACTGATCAAAATAGAAACAGTCCAATTAAAAAAAAAGGCTAAGTTGTGAGCAGACACTTCATTAAAGAAGGAATATGAATAGCAAATAACCACGTGGAAAGAATTTCAATATCTATAGTTGTCAAGAAAATGCAAGTTTTGAATATAATAGAATACCACATAACAGAGTCCCTGCTGGATAAAACTCTAGCCAAACTCCTCTGAGCCCTTTCTTGACTAGACCTCAACTTAGACCTAGAAAGACTTGATAAAAAATATACATATATCCCCATAATCTCCTGAAACAAAAAAAAGGCAAAAAGAAATGCTGAAATTAATTTTAATAATATATTTTATTTCAACCAGCATATACAAAATATTATTATGGTTATATAATTATTATTACATATAACAATTATTAATGAGAGATTTTGCATCCTTTTTTTATACTAATCTAAATAAATAAATAACATATTTTCTAACAGCTCGTGGTCATATTCCTAGGATGATACAGCCCCCCATCCTTGAAGTGCTTACCTGAAAAAAATCAAGGCTTCCAAAACAATGTATCGTTTGTTCCAGCCAACACCTGAAGAAAGAGCTTCTGGCTACCAGCCCCTAAGGAAGGGTAGGACTCTAACTTCTATAAAAAGAAGTTAGCAAATCCAGATAGGTTTCACATGAACCAACCACCCTTTGCACTTTCTGTAATTTTTTATTTTTCTAACTCTACTGAGCCCTCCTCATGCACCTCCCTATTCCTTTATTCTACCTTTAAAACACCTAGTCACCTCTGTGAGAGTCAAATAACAGTTCAGTTTACACTTGACTCTCCTGCCTATTGCAACAGTATGTTACTAATTGAAATATGTCCTTACTACTTTAAGCGGTGGCTGACTGTGTTTATCCATGACACACTTCACACCTGCTTCAAGAATAAAAAATATTGACAGTACAAAGATTGATAATGACAACGTGAAGGAACCGAAACTCTCATAATACCTCTCTTGATGGAGTGCAAAATAACTCAATGATTACGGAAAACTGGCCATCCTTTATAAAATTTCTTAAAAATTTACAGTTCCTTAAAACATATGCCACAACAATTCTATACTCAAGTATTTATTCAAGAGAAAAGAAGACACATCCATAAAGAGACACAAATGTGTATGAGCAGATGCACAGATAAACAAATTGAGATAGACCCACATAATGGAATACTACTCAGCAAAAAAGATCAACACACCACCAACAAAACCTTGATAGAGCTCAAAAATATATAGAGAAGGGAATCAACTTCCACAATGACAGAGTAATGACCGCCCCAAAACTGCTTCTCCACAAAAACAATGCCAACACTGGAGAAGGTTGTCACATTTAATGGTTTCAGGATGCTGGAAAGTAACCAAGGCTGGCAGCAATTCTAGGAGTGTTTATTCACGAAAAATGACTGAATCTTGGTAATAACAGTGAGCTCTGTGGCATGTTTATTTGCCACAGAGCAAATAAAAGGCCCACATTCATCTCCCAGATGCACCGTAGCCTTGACAACTGGAACTGTGATTACACGGCTGCGCGTATTTGTCGAACTTCATTGAACTGCACACTTAAAATTTCTGCATGTGAATGTACGTAAATTTCCCTCCATAAATTTCATTTAAAGGAAAATTTTGCTGTCCTGAGAGTCAAGCAGATCAAATTACGTACTGGATGTTTAAATTAAAATAGCCATTAAAAACAAAACAAAACAAAATGAAAACAGAGCCGCAGTGTTATCAGAGCTCTTTCCATACCCTGATTACAATAGGTCAGAAACAATATCGAAAGCTAAGCCTTTCCTCAAGTCCATTCTTTCCCTGGAAATTTTTCAACAATTAGTTTAAATAGGAAATACAGAAAGCCAGCTTGTTTATCTCTTATCACTTTTCTTTGTTCCCGGTATCAGGGAAACCTGGTTGAAAAAAAAAAGGGGGGATAAGAAGGAGAGAAGCAGAAAAAGAGGAAGTTAGATGTTAGATGAAGAGTTTCAAGCGGTGAATGGGGTGGTCAAGGCAAACCCTTAGTGGCTGTCTCTATGGAAATAGGTCTTCAAAGAGCGTTTCCCCGGGGCTGATGCGACCAATTACTTTTCTAAATCCTTCGCATCACACAAACAACATATTCCTTGACAATCAGGTGCACTGAATGATAAGTGTAATAAGTAAGAATGATTTTTATACATTAGGCAGTGTAACAGAAAAAGAAAGGAGGAAACACGTGAAACCCTCACACCTAGGATAGATTCAGAAAAACTCCACGTTCATAATGCAGTTGGTAACATTAAATTAACTGTTTCAGACATCCAATTTGAGATGTTCAGTCTCAATTTCTTGAATGTTTTTTGAATATTTTGGAAGTTTATACCTTAAGACAAACTGAATCATCTTACATTTTGTTTTTAAGAAATGTTAAGTGAAACTAGAGGGCTTATTAGTTTAGTGTTGTTTTATTTATTGGTGTGTGGAGGAATGAAACTTTACTGTTGTCTAATGGTAAGATGTGATAGCTCGGACGATTATGCAAGTGGGATAATGAACTCAGCTATGGGAGACCTAACACTTGTTCAATTAAATCACCAAAGAGTAGAAAGTGCTGCTTCAGAATCCAAGGCAGAGATCATTCTCGTGAGATTTAGTGTCCACAAAGCACTATAAAGTCTAAAATATGAAATATGCTAATTTACAATTAAAAACATACATTTATTTCTCACTGAGGTAATTGAAGTGCACTCTCTCCAGTGAACCACGTATACCTGGGAGAGTGTCTTAGGAATTTGGAGAAGAACACAGTATCTCTCATGGTCCTGAGACTCCATTGAATTGAATAGTACAGATTTGACCAGATCCTGCCTCCAAGCTTCAGAATTCAAGCTAAAATAAGATTCCTACCCATGTCTACTAGAACGTGGCTTTCACTTCATTCATTAGTTTATTCATTCATTCAACAAGTATTTAGGGAATTTGTCTTATGAAGCAGGTGCTACCCTAGGTACTGACAGAATAACATACAAAATTAATCTTCCCATTCCTTCATGCAACTTGCAGTCTGGAGCTGAGGGGAGGCTACTATTACGGGGTTGGGGAGGGTTGATAAAGTAAAGTACAAAACCTATTTATGAACTACTGGCCTTATGTGATCTGCCACTCTTCCCGAGTACCTTCCGGATTGCAGTTCTTTCCCTACTTTAATTTGTCCCTTCTGGTCCATACGTTATATATCTGTCTTCTTACTATTCCTTTAACAAACCAAAGAGGATGGTGCCTTGGAGCCTTCGTATTTACTATGTGTACACCCAGAAAGCTCTTCCAAACACACTCATGTGGTATTATCCCTCTTCAGGCCTTGCTCTAATGCTGTTTTCACAGAGAGTTCTTCACTGACTCCGCCCCTCCCTATTCCATCGCCTGCTTTATTTTTCTTCAAACCACCACCCATATTCATGTCAAATGCACACATCTGCCAGTCTGGAAACTGGCCCAGTTTGGGTAGAAAAAGATGATCAAGGCGTTCAGAGCTGATGACAACTCACAGAGTATGTTAAACTACAGGTGGGGAAATTCGTATTGGTGGCTACCAAAATAAGAGTGTAGATACAGGACTCAGAGAGCATAATTTACCTTTTTTTTTTGCTCTGTCATTCTCTTAGATAAAACCATAGGATGAAGGAGGTAGGTTTCATGTACCTTTTGAAGAAGTGTTGAGCATGGACTCTGGAAAGAACACAGCTGTTTCCATATATTTCAAAGGTATTTTCTCTGAAACATCTTTCAAGAAAATACATTAATGTAAGCTTTCAGAACAGCAGTTTTACAGCTATTTTTATTAAGATAATGTTTATTGATGAAGGGATTGCCAAATTGATACTAAAATAAAGATCCCAGAAACAGACTAATCCGCATATAAAAACTTGCACACGACAGTGTGCACTGAAAGAAAAATTAATGAGAAAAGTGAAGAGCATTGAGAAAAATAGGAAATTGATGATTTTTATTAAAAAATAGAATTTGATTTAGCTTTGCAACATTTACAGTACCAGAAGAATAAAGACCTCAGTGTGTAAAAGCAAAATGATAAATTGTTAGAAGAAAATATAGTCTAATATTTTATAATAGAAAATAATTGTTTAGATAAGACACATAAAGCATAATTATAAAGAAAAAAATGAAAAAATGCGAACTACATTAAAATCAGTAACTTTTGCACCACCAAATATAGTATGCATAGAAATGAAACACAAGCTACAAACAGGGAATATGTTTGCACTAAATATAACATTGAAAGATTAGTACCTAGCACACAATACATAAGGAATTATTATAAATGGTTGAAATTAAAATAAAACAAATAACACAGCTCAAAGGTAAAGAAAGAATATGGATACACAATTGAAAAAAATAGAAATATTTAATTAGCATCAATACATTTAAAAATACTTCACTTATAATGGCAATCCAAACTTAAACAAGAAATGAGAATTTATTTTGCACCCATGAGATTGGAAGAAATTAAACCTCTAACAGTACCTGTGTTGACAAGAATGTGGAGTAAAAAGAACAATCACACACTGATGGTGGGAGTGTATATTGGTAAAACAATTAGTAATATATAATAAATTTAAAGATGCTCTTATCATTTGACCCAGAAATTACCATTCTACTAGAGGAACTCTTTCACCGGTACATATTCAGAATTACACAAGAAATTTGCTGTAAGATTTTCATATTATCAAAAAACTGGAAAAATATAATTTTCCATCAACAGTGGACTAAATATATATTGTGGATATTTGTATATTGACATAGACTGTACCAATGAAAGTGCTGCCACATGAATCAGCATAAGTAAGTCTAACAATGTGTAGTAAAACTTTGAAATAAGTTGCAGAAGAGCACATAGAGTAATTACATCAAGTTTTAAATCTAGCAAGACAATACTATATGAGCCAATGGATACATAAACACCTAGCAAATTATGTAACTCTGCATAGCAATAAGAAACATTAAATTCTTAATAGAAATGGAGAGAGAGACAGAATCAAGCAGAGAGGTTTTGAGTTTATAATATCTGAATATCTGAAATATCTGAAACAAATGTGGCATTGTGTGCAAACTTAATAATGATTAATTGTGCTTATACAGATGGTCTTCATGTTATTTTCTATTTTTGGTTGATGTTGCAAACAGTTCATAATAAAAGATTAACAAGTGAAAGCACAAAACAAATTTAATAATATAGTTAAAATCTACATTAAAGCTGGCAATGAATTTAACCTTCTAACAACAAGGAAAGAAACAATAAAGTGAAATATAAATCATTTGACAATATTTTTGCAGGATACAAAATCAACATATTCAAATCAGTAACATTTATATATATCCACAGCAAAAAAAAAAAGCAGAAAAAAAGCAGAAAAATCAAGAAAGCAATCCCATTTACAATAGCTACAAAGAATATAAAATGTCTAAGAATCAATTTAACCAGAGGAGTGAAAGATCTATATAAGGAAAACCACAAAGTAGTGATGAAAGGAATTGAAAAAGACACTATAAATGGAATACTATTTCATGCTCATGGATTGGACGTATTAATATTATAAAAATGAAAATACTACCCAAGGCAGTTTGCAGATTCAATGCAAAACACCAATGACATTCTTCACAGAAATAGAAGAAAGCAATCCTAAAATTTGTATGGAACCACAAAAAACCCAGAATAGCCAAAGCTATCCTGAGCATTTTCATCGAAAGCCTCATCAAAGAGGATCTTATTGGATCAGTAATATCAGTCTAAAGATATTCATTAGGGTAATAATATGAGACATATTCAAATGATTATCATTTTTATATAATTTCGGTAAAGGAGAAAAGAAAAATCCTCACCTACTGTGGTTGATAAGTTTCTGAAAAATAGTTTTGAAGTTATTAAACACTATAAAAATCGAATGAATTGTCATTTCTATAGTATTTGATACTTCTGTCTTTTATAACTTTGTACCAGTAGGAGTACTGTGGATGGAGCATTTGTTCTTTATTGATTTTAATGTTTTTTTCAATTCACTGAGTTGGCACTGTGAACCGTAGCTAATAATTTGACATATACTTCCAAATCCCATACACAAATGATGAAAAACAAAAATAGCTCAATATTTAATTATTAAATTAAACATCAATTAATTTAAAATGCTTATTACTTAGATAATAAGGATACATTATATGACCTGTCATCAAAACGTCTAGCTTATTTAACAAACAGTTTCTTTTGGATAACTTTCCTTATTGCTCTTTTAACTTCTTTGTTCCTCAGACTGTAGATCAATGGGTTTAACATAGGACTCACAAAGATATAAAAAACAGCTACAATTTTGCCCTGTTCTACAGAGGCCTCGGAAGGGGGCCTCAGGTACATGCAGAACAGGGTCCCATAAAAGACGGTGACAGCCGTCAGATGGGAGCCACAGGTGGAGAAGGCCTTGTGCCTGCCCTCAGCAGAGCGGATGCGCAGGATGGCTGTGAAGATGAAAATGTAGGAGACGAGGATGATGGT
>CAUYRT010106433.1:0-24584 GCA_963574885.1 Lepilemur ruficaudatus
TTTTTTTTTTTTTTGAGACAGAGTCTCACTCTGTTGCCTGGGCTAGAGTGCCGTGGCATCAGCCTAGCTCACAGCAACCTCAAACTCCTGGGCTGAAGCGATCCTTCTGCCTCAGCCTCCCGAGTAGCTGGGATTACAGGCATGTGCCACCATGCCCGGCTAATTTTTTCTATATATACTTAGTTGGCCAATTAATTTGTTTCTATTATTAGTAGAGACGGGGTCTCGCTCGTGCTCAGGCTGGTTTCGAACTCCTGACCTTGAGCAATCCGCCCGCCTCGGCCTCCCAGAGTGCTAGGATTACAGGCGTGAGCCACCACGCCCGGCCTGTTCCCTCTCATTTTTGAAGGCAGCATGGCTGAGCCTGAAACCTGTGTGGCAGGGTGGTGCTGCACAGATTGGTGTGATGACTAGCAGCCTTCTTCCTGAGGCCTTTGAACCCCCTGCTGATTGTATTGGGTCTTAAATAAGAAAAGCAGAAAACTGTTTCTCACTCTAAGGAAAACAAACAATAAAGCCCACTTAGGTACCTTCCAGAACTCAGAATAAGGAAGGAAACCAGGAACGGTGGTCCCAGAAGGGTGGTCAGGGTGTGTGGGTGTGGCCCTCTGCCAGCAGATTGGTGGTGCCCTCTTGAGGGGCTTTTTGTGCCTGCTAAGCGTTTTCAGATTTAAGGTGGCTCTGGAAGTGAGGATTCTTAGATTTTTTTCCCATTTTTTAGCGGTTTTCCTTCTCAGGTTGGCCCTGGGTGGCTGTCCTCCCTTCTGGGGGAGGTGCAATGCAGACTTCTGGCAGCCAATGTCTTTCTTATGCCACTGAGATGTCCTGTTTGGAATGGCCTTGCTACTCAGGCTTCTGTGCTGCCAGGTCCAGTGGTGATTTCTCTCCAAAAACTGTGCTCTTGAGGTTGGGTTGGTGTCTTTGCGTCCAAGCTCCTGTAATTTTGCTGCCATGGCTTTTATTTACATTTGAGTCTTTTGTACCCTCCCGCCCCCGATCCTGGAACTTTCTCTGTTTCCTTATATATATATTTTTTTACTGGCGTTTTTAAAAATGCTGCACACACACACACACACACGTGTGTGTGTGTGTGTGTGTGTGCAGATCTCGACAGCAATTCAAGAAGTACGGGAGAGTTGTGTCGTGGAACTATGGTGATCTTTTCGCCCATGGTCTTGGCCCTGTTCTGCTTTCCACAGAGAGAGGTAACTGAGTATCCACCCCACCCTTAAGTGACTACTGTTACCAGTGGCTGGTGTACCAGTCAGGAGATAGTCTATGAAAATATAAGCATACTTATTTATGCCTCTCTCCCTGCCTTTAAAAAAAATAGACCTTATTTTTTGGAGTGGTTTTAGGTTGACAGCAAAATTGAGCAAGAAGTGCAGGGAGTTCCCACATACCCTCTTCTCCCACGGCCTCTACGATCAACATACCAGACCCCCCTACTTTTTAGATTTTAACTTTTCCATGGATAATAGTGGCTGTATACACTGCTCAGCTGCTTCAGCCTCCGTAGAAGTGTCTACCTCTAGAATGGCTGCCCATTGTTCTCCCACTTCGTGTGCACGGGCCTTGAGGTGTTGACAATGTCTTACTGTGTGAACTGTGAACTGTACTCTGACTGTCTTTGTATGTAGTCTCTCAGCCTCATTTCTGGTATAATTATAAGAGAATGGTGACTAAACAGATGACTGAGAGATTTTTAAAAATACTGAAAATTTCTTTAGCAGTAGTATAGAGCAAAATTAGGAAATACATGTAAAAAACAAAAAGACTAAAGGAATTGAAAGTGTCCTGGGGATGTCCAGGTTGTGGGGCGCCAGCTGGTGTAGGGCATGTGTTTATAGTGGCTGTGGTGCCCCTGAGGTGGAACAGAGCACAGGCGTTGGCTTCTGGGGCCCTGGGCACGGCTCATGCAAGCCCCAGGCACTTCTCCCTGTGAGTTTCTTTGCTGTACTGTAAATACTTACAGTTAAAATAGAATTTCCTCACTAAATGACATGAGTTAAAAATTGCTGTTGCAGCACATGTTAAAAAGGTTTTAAACTCCTCAATGCCTCCTGCCCCCCAAATGAATGTGGGTTGTTGTCTGTGGCACTGTAAGCGCAGGGGATTTAGAATAAGGAAAAGAGGGTTGAAATTCTGTGTTAAATGTCAGCATTGTTGGGAATCTTAATCTAAAAGCCAAGGAATGGTTACCCTCCTTCTTCAAGGGTATTTGGTCCATAGGATAATAAAGAATTAAGACTTATGTAAAGATTTGGTGGTCTCCTTGTCAAGGTACATTATTCTGTGGCTGATGTTCTCTGAGACATGGGTGAATGATTTGTCTGTGCCATGTCGTTCTAACCCAGAGGTCCTGAAGTGAAAAACACGTCATTTAACACAAATTAATGGGACCGTGGCACTCTTTTCCTTTCTAGATGGCCTGCTGCTGTTTTGAGGGGCAGTTATTTGGAGGAGCTCAGTTTGGAAAATGATTCTTTTGGTCATTCATACTACCTGAAAGGTTGTAGAAGTATTGAATTCTCATTTCATCCAGAAAACATATTTCTTTGAAAATATGCATTGATTTTTTTTTGTTTGTTTGTTTAATGAAAGTACATTCCTTTTGTGAACAAGTAAAACTAAAGACCCCTTTTGATCAACCCTCAATCCTAGTGCTCTCCCAGACATAACCATTGTTCTTGGGTTCACGTTTTGAGTTTTATTATTTAAATTTTAGTGATCTTAGTTTTTAATGTTTAAGATCACTGGTCGATTCTTACACCCACACCACTTGGAGGCTGTTGATTGTGCCTGTTCTGGAGTCCTGTTGCTTTAACTGTGTCCTGTAGCATCACCTCTTTAGGTGTAGAATTTAGTGTCCCTTTCTCAGGGTTTGGGGATACTCAGCTTTGTGTTCATTTTGTATTTGAGGTTTCTACTAGCTTGTCTGGATGTTGCATCAGTTTTCTGCTGCTGGTCTCTAGACATTGTTGAGGCCTTGGGAGGGGGTGGAATATGCCTGCTGCGGTTCTCAGGGAATACAGTCTCCCTGCCCTATTTGGTTGTCATCAGCTTGTTCCCCCAAGCCAAGTATCTACTGTCTCTTCTTCTCTGTGGGCTTGATGCCACTTTGGTTCAAGTGAGTTGAGTTATATGTATGTATAGGGGTTGGGGGGGAGGTCGTTCTGTTGTACCCCAACCACATTGCATTGTCTTTCAATGTTTGCGAAGAGAAACTAGAGCTGGCTGGGGTTTCTGGGCAACTCTCCCTGCTGACCCTGTCAGGGGATGTGTCTTCCTCTTGGCTCAGACCTGAATGTTGGAGCCCCTGTCTAGCCAGCCTCTAACCATTCATATGTTTTCCTCTCTAATTGTTTTTCCCTTTAGCTTATGCTTTGGTTTGAATGTGTGCCTCCAAGTTCATCTGTTGGAAACTTAAGCTCCAATACAACAGTGTTAAGAAGTGGGACCTTTGAGATGTAATTAAGTTATGAGGGCTCTGCCCTCACAAATGGATTAATGCTGTTACTATGGGAGTGGGTTCCTGATAAAAGGATGAGTTTAACTCCCTTCCCTCCCTCCTCCCTTCTTCTTCCTTCCCCCCCTCTCTTGCACATGCACATTCTCATGCTTTTTTGCCCTTCTGTCTTCCACCATGGAATGGTGCAGCAAGAAGGCTCTTGCCAGGCTGGGCGCTGTGGCTCACACCTGTAATCCTAGCACTCTGGGAGGCCAAGGCTGGACGATCGCTGGAGGTCAGGAGTTTGAGACCAGCCTCAGCAGGAGTGAAACCCCATCTCTACTAAAAATAAAAAGAGATTAGCTGGACAACTAAAAATATATAGAAAAAATTAGCTGGGCATGGTGGCGCATGCCTGTAGTCCCAGCTACTCGGGAGGCTGAGGCAGAAGGATTGCTTAAGTCCAGGTGTTTGAGGTTGCTGTGAGCTAGGCTGATGCCATGGCATTCTAGCCCAGGCAACAGAGTGAGACTCTGTGTCCAAAAAAAAAAAAAAAGAAGAAGACTCTTGCCAGATGCAGCCTCTTGACCTTGGACTTCCCAGCCTCTAGAACTATAAGAAATAAATCTCTGTTCCTTCTGAATTACCCGGTCTGTGGAATTCTGTTACAGCAGCATGAAATGGACTGAGGCAGCTTATACATGGGTTTAAGTCTCACATGCACACACGCAATCTGCTAAAATAACTCCAGAAAGCCAGCAAACTCCTCTCTCACCTTGTAAGTCTTCTGATTAACCCAGATTCTTCCCTTCACACTGAGCTTGTCAAATTCATGTTCTGTCGTTCCTCTGCCAACTCCCTCTGTTGTCATATTGATCCCTTCTGTCCTGGTGGTATTCCTTGATCTCTTGATGGGGTTTTTGACTCTGGACCTTTCTTTAAGGTTCTGTCCTTCCTCAGCTTCTAGGACACCTCTCTCCTGAGCCCCTTGTTCCTTATTCTTCTCCTGTCTCCCTCTCCCTTCCCCACTGTCTCCTTCCCATCCTGCTCTGTGGACACACACTCCCATTGTACCCAGGCCTGTGCTACCCACTGAAGTCCTCTGATGTCTCTCTCTAGTTCATATCACTTTTCTGCATTTCAGACTTTATTCATGTGGATAATTATGACTTGAAGTTTGAGGTCTGCAGCTCATTATCCATTAATACTTTATTTTCTGTTTCAAAATATAAATTAGAAGCCAAAAATGTCATAGTAACTGAATTGTCCTTATCTCTTGTTGTAGCCCTGTCCACTTTCCTAATTCTGGGGAGACACAAACATTGACTATCCTCATCCATTTGCTCCATCCTCCCCAGCATCAGAAAGCCTCATTGTGAAGGGCAAGGTGTGCGCAGGGCTATTGACCCCTTCATAAATAAACTCTGCTCCCTCCTCCTTCTGTTAGCTGTAAATCCAGAGAGAAAGCAGAGATTTCTGCTGAGAGGACACAGTTACCCCTGCATACTGCTGAAGTCTTACTCCATGTGATCCTGCGACATCACCCAAGTTACCACATCTGGTCACTCTGCCTGCTTTCATTGGCTCACATGGACCCACCCAGGTCTGTCTCGGCCTGAGTGTGTGTATGTGTGAAGTGTGCTGCAAATACTTGGTAAATTTGGTTCTGTCTGCTGTGCAGTATTAATGGAGGTTCTTGCAGGTCTAACAGCATTCAGGATTGTGTCAACCCCATCCTCTAGGGGTCCCAGTCAGAGCTGGGAGATAAAGCTTCTCTGTTAAGCCACTGTTAGGAAACTAGTTAGAGTAATAGAGTTGAGCATACTGTAGTGAGGACCTTGCTCATCTGTGACAGCATCTGACTGTGACAGTCTTTGGATAGTCGTGGCTATAGCTTCTCTCAAACCTTCCAAATCTTGTTCAAGGTTGTCTTCAGAGGTGACCAGGGAAAGTGGTTCAGGGAGACATCTCCCAGCTTCATCAGGTTAATAAAATCACATATACATTTGTATGTGCAGTTAGTGTGTACAGTTTTTTAAAAGTACAGTTTGATGAATTATTATAAGCTAAACACTGTCATGGAATCACCACCAAGAACAAGATATTTAAAAAACTAGCAATAATTAAAGCGTCTTCCATGCTGCCTGCTACTTGTTAGTCCCTACCCCCAGCTACCCAGCTGTTCTGATTCCTGAGGCTGCTGTAGCAGAGCACCACAAACTTGGTGGCTTAAAACAACAGACATTTACTCTCTGTCAATCCTGGAGGCCAGGAGCCCGAAATCAAGGTGTTGGCAGGGCCACGCTCCCTTTGAAGCCTCTAGGGGAGGATGCTTCTTTGCTTCTTCCAGCTCCTGGTGGCTCCAGGTGTTTCTTGGCTTGTAGCAGTATCACTCCACTTTCTGCCTCTGTCATTATATGGCCTTCCTCCCTGTGTATCTCTCCTCCATGTGTCTCTTACAAGTATGTTTGCCACTCGATTTAAGGCCTACCCAGATAATCCAGAATGATCTCACTTCAAGATCTTTAACGTAGTTACATCTGCAAAGACCCTTTTTCCTATTACGATCACATTCACAGATTTTTGGGGATTAAGATGTGGTTATATCTTTTGGGAGGCATCATTCAACTCACTACAGCCTTAGGGTAGTTTTATCTGATTTTGAAGTTTATAATATAGAATCATATAGTATGTACTCTTTTCTTGTCTGACTTCTTTTGTTCTCATGTTTGTGAAACCCATTCACAAACAGAATGAGTAGTTCTTTTTCATAAGATATTGAATTCTGTGACTACAACACAATCCATTCTACCATTGAAAACCTGTTTTTTCTGTCTAGGATCCAAAGACCACACATTGCATTTGGTTATCCTGTGTCTCTAGTCCCTCTTAATCTAGAATAGTCATTGCTTTTTATGTCATTTCTGACTTTGGCTTTTTGTAGAATTGAGGCCATTTGTTTTGTAGCATGTCTTACAATCCTGGTCTGATTGCTCCCCATGATTAGATGCAAATAAGATACTTTAGTTCAACACTGCATCTCATTGTGCTAGGAGCTATGTGAGGGTAGGGTGTCCACTATTGCTGGCTGACTTGGGATCAACTGGGTGAGTTGATATCTACAAGGGGCTCTGTTGCAGAGGCAGCTCAGCTTTTTTCATCACGTTAATAAATAAGTTGCAGGGAGACAATTTGAGGCCACCACAGCCTTTTGTATGTATTGATGATTCTGCTCAGTATCAGTAACACCATCAGTGATTGCAAAATGATGACCTAAAAGATTCTATTATTCCCTTTGCATGTATTAGCTGGCATTCTTTTCCTCCCATGCATGAAATTAAGGGACTACTATGAAATTAAGGATTTTGATTCTGTGTTATAATCCATTACTGTTATTACTCCTTTTGATTTTCAGATCGTCCCTGGTTTGGCCAGTGGGAAGCCCCCCAGACTGCTCCTCTGTCTCACACATCCCCATCATTCTTTCAGCACTTCCTTGTTCTGGCATAGAATGTACCAAGGTTGTCTGTGTTTTCTCTGCCTCAGCTCTGGAGCCAGCTGTTTCCTCAAGAAGCTCTGGTTCTGTTTTAATGGGATGGTATTTAGAATATGCACAGGAGGTGTGCTCATGGTTGGGGGTTAAGTGCTTCCAGATTTTTTAGTAGACAAAGCTAGGAATTATGTTTGTTTTTTTTTAAATTGCAAGTGCCTTTTGACACTTGTGGTTCAGATCCAGCATTATAGTATTCTCTCTCTTACTTCTCTGTTCTGAATTTGTGCTTCCTTCCATCACAGTGAGAACCCCAGTTTCCAGGGTCAATATTTTACTTATTCTGTTTTACAGTATTTGCAGAATAGTTTAGAATTATACCAACATCATCAACAGCAAACCTACCAGGTAAAGCTGAAGATTTCTCTGCAGTTCTTTTTGTTATTAGAATATATCACACTTAGATATGATCAAAATGCTGTCCAGAAGTTATTTGAATTCTTTTTTTCTTGTAGTTATGTTGTCAATTTAATATATAGTTAGGTACACTTGTGTCTATTTGTGTCTAATTTTAGAGTTTGCTTCTTTCATTTTTTTTTTATTTTTTTAATATGTAAAACATTTTCAGAGTTCACAAGTCAAAGCTTTATGAAAAAATGTCCTCAGAGAAAGTTTACTCCTGACCCTTCTATCTGCTTCCAGCCCACCCCCCCCAGATAATGACTTTCATTAGTTTCTGGTATGTTCTTCCTGTCTTTCTTTTTGCAAAAGTAAATAAATAAAGCTGCATGCATATATATACATTTTTTCTTATTTTCCTTTCTCACACCAAAGGCATAATACTCTATATACTTTTGTATTTTGATTTTTTCAGCTAAGAACATGTCCTGGGAATCCTGCCCTAGCAGTTCATTGCAACCTGTGCTGTTTCTTTGACTGTGGCATCAGCCCCACTGTGTGTCTGTGCAACACTTATTGATAAGCCAGCCTTCTGTGTTGGGGCATTCATGCAGTGTTCATTACTTTACTGGTATAAGTGATATCACTGTGATAACCTTGTGCTGTATGTTATTTTAATTTTGAAGGTGTGCATTTTGAGGATAAATTCCTAGAAGTGGGATTTATATGGCAAATGGCTGTAGAGTTTTGTTAGATAATGGTTATCAAATCCCCTATGAGGGTCGTACCATTTTGTATTCCTACCACAGTGTAAGATGTAAGAGAAGCCATGTTCTCTGCAGCTGGCTAGTGAGGTGTGTGCATAAGATTTGAATTTACTCATCTGAAAGGCGATATGCACTGACTTTTCTTTTCTTTTCTTTCTTTTGTGTTTTTTTTTGAGACATGGTCTCCCTGTATTGCCCAGGCTGGAGTATAGTGGCGTCAAGATAGCTCACTGCAGTGTCATACTCTGGGCTGAAGCAATCTCTTGCCTCAGCCTCCCAAAATGCTGAGATTATGGACGTAAGCCACTGTACCCTGCCATGCACTGGCGTTTTAATGTTTACTTCTTTTATTATGTGTGCAGTTATGCATAATTTCATGTATTAAAGGGCCAATTGTTTATCTTTTGGGGGGAGTACTCTGTTTATGTCTTTTGACTATTTTTCTGTTGGAGTTTTATTATTTTTTTACTTCAGTTTTTAGGTACTCATGGTACATTGGGGAGATTAGAACTTCATCTGTAGTATTAATATTCTGCACCCCTTCCCCCCAGGTTATCTTTCAACTTTATGACAGGTATTTTTTTTTTTTGCCAAATAAGTTTTTTTAAATATTTAAAATGTTTATGTTATAAAATTTTTCAATCTTTTTTCCCCTTGCATTTGGATTTTGAGTCAGAGTTAGAAAGCATTTCTCTACACTGAGGTTTTGAAGAATTTCATCCATTTTTCCTGTAGTACTTATGTTTTTCCTGTAATTCTGTGAAAATGAACTTTGTGTGGTTTCGATTTTTATATTTGATTCATTTGGAGTTTACTCTCTTGTTGTGAGATATAGGTCCAATTGTACATTTTCCAAATGGCTACTCAGTTGTCCTAAAAGCATTTATTATAAAATGAAAGGGCTAAGTTTTGCAAGAAGACTCTTAGGTAATGCCTTGGAGTGAGAGCCATTGGCTGAGACTTTGACCTGAAAGATGGGGACTTGGCTACGGTGTGTTATTCTGATGTGTGACACTGCAGGTGCATAATGTTGCACTGATTTTTCTAAATGTTTATAGCACTTTTTGGAATCTTACAGGTAGAGTGGCTTTTTGAGTGTACTGTTTCTGAGCATTGGTGAGAGCCCTGTTGGTTCACAGTGTGTTTTCCTTGGTGGGTACAGTAGCTTTTTCTGGAGGAAAAGCCATGTGGCATGGAGCCATGTGGCTGTGCTGGGATGTCCTCTCTTTCCTTATGGCTCATTTTGCTTTTCAGACTTGTGACGGTTTATCTCTAGACAGGTGATTCTACTGAAGAGCTGCTAAGTTTCCATTTATTTAAAATGTAAAAACTAGGTTTCACCTTAAACTCTACTACCTTTACCCTACCAGACTAGTAGCTCTACTTTTATCACAAATATTTTGTAACACCTCCATTTACTATCCTGAAATGAAAGTAGATGATATAGCCTATCTACACACACTTGCCTTGGTTAGTCTAGCTTTGGTGATGGTAAGTATTATATATGCTGATGGTTTTTTTAAAAAAGAGCTTATAGTAGAATCTGGTTTACTATTATTAATATATTAGCAGTCAGTCTTGTGGTAACTGCCCACTTCCTGCTAATGCAGTAGATCCTGTTTACAATGGCCTTCTAGGTTTTCCTTTCCTGCGACAGGCCATACTTGGTCATAACAAGTAATGAGCATGTTACAGTTTACATTTCTTTATTTATAAGAAAGATTACATTTTCTACACGATGATTTACCATTGGCATTTCCTACTTTGTTAACTCATTAACTTCATTTACTCATTGATGAGAGTCTAGGTATTGCCATTCTGTAGAATTTTACAAATAAAACTTCACATTTTCTTATTCGCTGCTTTTCTTCTTGCAGTTGAGTCACCAAATTTTGTGTGGGGATTTTACCACGTCAGTCTTGCCTTCAGTGATTTCCTTTGTGTTAGATTTTAGAAATTTCTCTCTCCTTTAACGTTGTAGGCTAAATGTACCATTCCATTGTGTACTAAAGGGCTCAAGACTGTTCTTTAATAGCGTTTGATTTCTTTAAGATGAATTTCACTGTAACTTGATCAAGTTCTGTATTATAGCCCTTGGGGACTTTAATTGATAATTATGTTAAAACTGCATATTAACTTGAAGAATATGATCAATTTTACTGTCATTGAATGTTCCCATTAAAAGCAGGTATATCATTCTATTGTAAGTAGCTTCTTTTTTTTCTTCCATTAAATTTAGTTACAGAAAGTAACCCTGGAGAATTATACATAAATCTCATGTGTCCTGAGTTTCATTAATAGTGATAGTTAGTGTTTATGTTGCTTTCTTTTTTTCTTTTTTTAGAAATGGTGTCTTCTTTCCTACTATGTGTTAGAGCTGTGTAAGAGTTAGGAAAGCAATTGTTTAATTATAAAAATAATTTAGAAAAGTTGGAAAATAGAGAAAATTATTCAAGTGCCATCTCTATTGTTGATTTTCCTTCTAATTTTTTTAAAAAGCTTTTTTGTAAAGTTGAGGGTCTCACTGTGTTACCCAGGCTGGTCTCAAATTCTTGGCTTCCAGCAATCCTCCCACCTCGGCCTTCCAAAGTCCTGGGATGGCTGCCTCCTAATTTAAAAAAATTACATTCGTTACTTCTTTATTAGGTAATTTTTTAAAATTTCAGCATATTATGGGGGTACATATGTTTAGGTTATATATATTGCCCTTTCCCCCCCTTCACCCCCTTCCCCAGTCAGAGCTTCAAGTGTGTCCATCCTTCAGACAGTGCTCATTGCACTCATAATGTATGTATATACCCATCTCCTCCTCCCCCCTCCCATCTGCCCGGCGCCCGATGAATGTTATTCCTATATGTGCACTTAGGTGTTAATCAGTTAAAACCAATTTGATGGTGAGTACATGTGGTGCTTATTTTTCCATTCTTGGGATACTTCACTTAGTAGAAAGGGTTCTAGCTCTATCCAGGAAAATACAAGAGGTGCTATATCACCGTTGTTTCTTACAGCTGAATAGTACTCCATGGTATACATATACCACATTTTATTCATCTACTCATATATTGATGGGCACTTGGGTTGTTTCCACATCTTTGCAATTATGAGTTGTGCTGCTATAAACGTTTGAGATATCTCCATATTACTTTCCGCGGAGGTTGTACTAGTTTGCAGTCCCACCAGCATTGTATTAGTGTTCCTATCTCTCCGCATCCACGCCAACATTTATTGTTTTGGGACTTTTTGATAAAGACCATTCTCACTGGAGATAAATGATATCTCATTGTGGTTTTGATTTGCATTTCCGTGATGATTACAGATGTTGAGCATTTTTTCATATGTTTGTTGGCCATTCTTCTGTCTTCTTTTTTTGTTTGTTTTGTTTTTTGAGACAGAGTCTCACTGTGTTGCCCGGAGTAGAGTGCCATGGCGTCAGCCTAGCTCACAGCAACCTCAAACTCCTGGGCTCAAGCGATGCTCCTGCCTCAGCCTCCCAAAGTAGCTGGGACTACAGGCATGTGCCACCATGCCCAACTAATTTTTTCTATATATTTTTAGTTGGCCAATTAATTTCTTTCTATTTTTTTAGTAGAGACGGGATCTCGCTCTTGCTCAGGCTGGTTTTGAACTCCTGACCTTGAGCGATCTGCCTGCCTCGGCCTCCCAGAGTGCTAGGATTACAGGCGTGAGCCACCACACCCGGCCTATTCTGTCTTCTTTTGAAAAGTTTCTGTTCATGTCCTTTGCCCAGTTTTTGATAGTGTTGTTTGATTTTTTTCTTGCTGATTTTCCCGAGGTCTAAATAGATTCTAATTATCAGCCCTTTATTGGATGCATAGCGTATGAGTATTTTCTCCCTTACTGTAGGTTGTCTGTTTGCTCTCGTGATAGTTTCTTTGACTGTGCAGAGCTTTTTAATTTGATCAGGTCCTATTTACTTATTTTTGTTGTTGCTGTGATTGCCTTTGGGGTCTTCTTCATAAATTCTTTGCCTAGGCCGATGTCTGTAAGAGTTTTCCAACATTTTCTTCTAGAATTCTAATAGTTTCACTCCTTAGATTTAAGTCTGTTACCCACCGTGAGTTGATTTTTGTGAGAGGTGAAAGGTGTTTTATTAGGTAATTTTAATATTAGAAAATACATGGCCACAGTGACAGGTGAATTACAAATATGTAACAATAAATCCTGACTCTCCCCACTTCTAATCCTGCAGCCAATTTCAGTACACTGTGGGGTATGTTCTTGTATGCCTTTCTTCAGGCTCATGCACACACACACACACACACACACACACACACTCTCTCTCTCTCTCTCTCTCTCGCATGTACATACAGCACACCACTCACACCACACCAACACATACACATTCATAGTTTTTAAAAATTGAGATATAGTTCACGTATCTTAAAATTTACCCTTTATCATGTACAATTCAGTGATTTTTTTTTTTTTTTTTTTTGAGACGGAATCTCACTCTTGATAAGGCTGGGCTTGGACTCCTGTGCTCAAATGATCCACCCACCTTAGCGTCCCAGAGTGCTAGGATTACAGGCATGAGCCACCACACCTGGCCAAATTCAGTGTTTTTAGTATATTTACAAGGTCGTGCAACCACCACTATTACCTAATTCCAGAATATTTTTATTACTCCCAAAAGAACTTTATATTCATTAACAATCACTCCCCATTTTCTTCCAAACTTCCCGGCCCCTCATAATCACCAGTCTACTTTGCTTTATAGATTTGCCAATTTTGACTTTTTTTTTTTTTTTTTTTCACTTATATTCAGATTATACAATTTTGACATTTCATATAGATGGAATCATACACTATATTGCCTTTTGTGTCTGGTTTATTTTAGTTAGTGGAATGTTTTCAGGGTTCATGTTGTAGCATGTATCAGTGCTTCATTGCTTTTATTGGCTGAATAATATTTCATTCTATGTATTTATTCAATTTTGTTTATTCATCCAGTGGTTAATGGGCATTTGAGTTGGCTGTTGTGAGTAATGATACTATGAACATTTGTATATAAGTTTTTGTATAGACATGTGTTTTACTTTGTCTCGTGTATATACTTGGGAGTGGAATTGCTGGGTCATGTGGTAAGCATATGTTTACCTTTTGAGGAACTTCTTCACCGTTGTATATCAGCAATCTGTGAGGGTTCCAATTTCTCCACATCCTTGCCAAAATTTGTTGTTGTCTGTCTTTTTGATCATAGCAATTCTAGTGGGTACGAAGTGGTTTTCATTTGCATTTTCTAGTGACTAAAAATGTGTATTTTTTTCATGAGCTTATTGGCCATTTGTATATCTTCTTTGGAGAAATACTTATTCAGATCCTTTAATCATCTTTATATATTCTAGATACAAATCCTGTGTTACATATATAATTTTCAAATATTTTTGCTCATTCTTTGTCTTTTCACTTTATTGATAGTGTCCTTTGAAGTACAAAAGTTTTTAATTTTGATGAAGTCTAATTTATCTTTTTTTTTTTGGCTTGTGCTTTTGGTGTTATATCGAAGAAATCATTGCCTAACCCAAGATCACAAAGATTTATATATTTTTTAAAGAGTTCTATAACTTTAACTCTTGCATTTAGGCCTTTGATCCATTTCGAGTTAATTTTTGAATATAGTGTGAGGTAGGGATTTAACTTCATTTTTTTGCATGTGTTTATGCAGTTGTCTGGGCACCATTTGTTGAAAAATCTATTTTTTTCCCTATCGAATTAACTTGGTACCCTTGTTGAAAATCAGCTATAAATTTGAGGGTTTATTTTTAGGCTCTCAAGTCTATTGATCTATATTCCCTATGCCAGTACCATATTTTTTGATTACTCTTTGTTAATAAGATTTGGAATTGGGAAGTATGAGTCCTTCAACTTTGTACTCCTATTTTAAGATTGTTTTGGCTATTCTGAGTTACTTGCATTTCCATATGAATTTTAGAATCAGGTTGTCAATTTTTGCAAAGAAGCCAGTGTGAGATACTGATAGGTAGGTACTGCATTGACTCTGTATGTCAGTTTGGGGAGTGTTGCCATCTTAACAATATTTAAATATTTCAATCCATGAACTTGGGATGCCATCCCATTTTATTTAGGTATTTTTAAATTCCTTTCAACAGGGTCTCCACACCCTGGTTTTGCCTAATTCTCTGAGTCAAGGAGTCCCTTTTCTTTTGTCCCTGGGACCTTTTTACTCTTGGTTGCCTGTCCTGGAGACTCGGGGTGGGCTTCCTCCCTCCTGGGCTGCCCTTGACTCAGGTTCGTATTTAGTATTGAAACGTAGCTCCTGCTGTCCACATGGCGCATGGAGGACACTTTTGCCCTCATCAGCGATACTTTCTCTCCCCTGTGCCTTTTTTCCTTCTTCATAGATGACTTTTCTACACAAATGGCCTTTGATTTTATTCTTGAGATCATGCCAAAATCCACAGTGAATACTTTGCTTTCTTTTTTTCTTTAGAGATTGACTCTGTCAATTACAAGTACTGCTCTGGCTTCCTGTCCTCTTTTTATCCCTCCTCTCTACCCACCTTCTTTTCAACGTAGCCCATTTTATTTTCTTACATACTAAACTGCATGTATTTAAAATACACAGTTTGATGAGTTTTGACATATGTACATGCCCATGAAATCATTACCACAATTAAGCTGATGAACAATCATCACTCCCAGAAGTTTCCTTGGACTCCCTCCTGCTACCCATCCTTCCACCTCCCCATCCTTCCACCTCACATCCCCATCCTTAGACAGCCACTGCTCTGCTTTCTGTTACGATACATTAGTTTATGTTTTCTAGGTTATATAAATGGAGTCATACAGTATGTATCTAAAAAATCAGTTAGTTTTAAAAACTGTGGCAAAATGCACATAGCATAAAATTTACCATGTTAACCATTTTCCAGTGTACAGTTCTGTGGCATTAAGTACGTTTACGTGGTTTTGTAGCCATCGCCACCACGCAGCTCCGGAACTTTTTTCATCTATTTCAGAACTGAAACTGTCTGTATAACAGTGACTCCCCTTCCTTTTCCCCCCTGCCCCTGGTATCCACTATTCCACTTCCTATCTCTATGAATCTGACTCCTCTGGATACCTCATATAAGTGGAATCATATAATGATTGTTTTGTGTGTGTGCCTGGCTGGCTTATTTCATTTAACACAATGTTTGTCCATGGTGTAGCATATGTCAGAATTTACTTCCTCCTATTTTTTTCTTTTTTTGGAGAGAGCATTTTGCTCTGTTGCCAGGGCTAGAGTGCAATGATGTCATCATACCTCCCTGCAACCTAAAACTCCTGGGCTTAGGCGAGCCTCCTGAATAGCTGGGACTACAGGCATACACCACCGTATCTGGCTAATTCTTAAATTTTTTTTTTTTTGGGACAGAGTTTCACTCTGTTGCCCAGGCTGTAGAGTGCCGTGGCATCAGCCTAGCTCACAGCAACCTCAAACTCCTGGGCTCAAGCAATCCTTCTGCCTCAGCCTTCTGAGTAGCTGGGACTACAGGCATGCGCCACCATGCCCAGCTAATTTTTCTATATATTTCTAGTTGTCCAATTAATTTCTTTCTATTTATAGTAGAGACGGGGTCTTGCTCTTGCTCAGGCTGGTCTTGAACTCCTGACCTTGAGCTATCCACCCGCCTCGGCCTCCCAGAGTGCTAGGATTACAGGCGTGAGCCACCGCGCCTGGCCTAATTCTTAAATTTTTTCATAGAGATGGATCTTGCTGTGTTGCTCAGGCTGGTCTCAAATTCCTTTCCTCAAGTGATTCTCCTACCTCAGCCTACCAGTGTGGTAGGATTGCAGATGTGCCACTGTGCCCACCTTCCTACCTTTTTAAGGCTGAACAATATTCTGTCATATGAATATACTACATTTTGTTTATCCATTCATTCATTGATAGACATTTGGGTTGCTTCCACATTTCAGCTATCGTGAATGATGCTGTTATGAACATGAGTGCACAAATGTCCAAAGTATTTACTTTTTTTGTTCTGGTTTCTTTCAGGATAATTATTTTGAGATTCATCTGTGTTATGTGTATCAATAATTTCCTTTTTATTGCTTGCTGTTGTTTATACATTCACCTATTGATGGATATTTAGGGTTTTTTTGCCTTTTGGCTATTACGAATAAAGCTGCTATAAGCATTTGCATAGAAGTCTTTATGTGGACATACAATTCATTTCTCTGAGTGAATAATCTAGGAGTGGAATGGCTGTGCCCTATGACAGGCGCCAGATTGTTTTGCAGAGTGTGCTGCATGTTTTATAGCCATAGTAGTATATGTCAGAGTTCTGGTTGTTCCTCATCCTAACCAATATTTGGTGTTTTATTAATAAGTTTAGACATTCTCATAGGTACATAATGGCATTTCATTGTGTTTTGAATTTGCATTTCTCTAATAAGCAATTATGTGCAGTCCCTTATATTTTCTTTGGTGAAATGTTTGTTTAAACCTTTTGTCCATTTTTAAAAATTGGATTGTTTTCTTACTTAGTTTTGAAAGTTCTCTGTATATTCCGGATCCGGGTATTTTGTCAGATACGTGACATGCAAGTATTCTTCTCCCAGTCTTGAGATTACCTTTTCATTCTCTTGACATTACCTTTCAAAGCACAGAAGTTTTTAATTTTGATGAAGTGTAGTATATCAATTTGTTCTTCTATGGATCATGTTTTTCGTGTCACATCTAGGAAATCTTTGCCTAACTCAAAGTCACAAAAGTTTTTCCCTATGTTTTCTATTAGTAGTTCTGTAGTTTTAGGTTTTATATTTAGGTCTGTGATCCATTTTGAGTTATTTTTAGTATCTGCAAGGTATGGCTTAAAGGTCCTCTTTTTTTTATATTTAGATGTCCAATTATGTCAGCATAATTTGTTGAAAGGACTAACATTTCTTCACTAAACTTTTATATGTTCTTTCCCATTTATTTTGTCTTCTGCCTCTCTGCATGCCAAGCCTCCCTTATCATAATAGCTTCTTCTGCCTTGTTTCCCATCAAACATATTATTCCCTTTCATTTTGCCCTATGCTTTCGTTTTTTGTCCTCAATTCCACCCAATTCTTGTCTTCTACTCTTGGGCTAATGCCAGCAGTTTGATTTCTGCCATTTCAAGTTAATACAGTGGCTCCCTCAGCAGCAGTGGACAACTTCCTTAAGATTAGAATGAGTGGTCTTTCCTTAGGCTTCCCTCTCATGATCTCCTCTCATATTTGATGCTGTCAGCTGCCTCTTCTTGAAACAAATGTGTTTGGCTTGTGTACTCCTCTGATTTTCTTCCTCTCCAGTGATTAGTTGTTCAGCCTGTTTCTTAGGCTTGTTGTCTTTCTACCCCTTAAACATGGGTGTTCTCAAGATTATGTCTATAATATGCTTGTTCTTTCTGCAGTCTTCACCTTTGGAGAGCTCATCTACTCCCTGAGCCCATAGCCACACATCTGTGGTTCACTCTGACCTCTGTTCCCTGCTCTCTGCCTCTATGTTTGGTCTTAGTTTAATGTGAAGTTTAATTATTCATGTCCTACAGATCTACAGGGGACCGTCTCAGTTACCTGAGCTCCTTTCTGTAGGAAGAGTCCTACCATTCTCCCTGTTGCCCAAGCTTAGACCACCATGCATTGAGTCACTGTGATTTTCCCTTGATATTCTGAACAAAGTGAGCACATCCTTAGAAAGACCTATAAATTGTTTTTCCCCCTCTCTCTGAATTCTTTTGGAATGAGGATGGGAGAGTAGAGGTGGCAGACAGTCCATGTTCAGCTTCCCATCTGAGCTGGAGCAGGGCCACAGGGGTCGGGGGTAGGTCTCTGTGGCTGCCGGTGCCGAATAGGATCTCAGGCATATGCCACTCAGTTTAGACTAAATTGGTCAGTGGAGACAGTCCCTACATTGTGGCATTTGATTTCACCTTGATATTAATGTTGACTGTGGTTCAATTGTGGTTCTGGGTGGGAATCAGGGAAGCCAAAGAGGCTTGTCTCAGTTCCAGCAACATTGGGAAGTATAGCATTATCATTTGTGAATTAAGCTTAAGGCAGAATTACGTCACACTATTTCTCCAGTACCTTGGGCAGGTCTTCTGGGGCTCCATGGAAAGCCTCTGGTTGGGGCAGCAGTGACTCTTCGTATCTCCTCTGGGGCAGGCAGGGCTGCTTGTCCTCAGGTGTAACTGGACACAGACAAACAGACTGCCCATGGCTCTTAGAGATCTTGATGCTGTTCATGTGCATTGTGTGCTGCACAGATCAGGAATTAACTCCAGTTTCTGCCTGCTAGACTCTTGAAATTGGGACAGGCTGGCAGGAGCGCAGTGAAGGAAATGAGAGAAGCCTATTAAGGCCAAGGAGAGTGGAGGCTGAAGGCACATGGGAGCAGACTGCAGCAGTGCTGGTGAGTGTCAGGAAGCTAAGTGTGCGGCGAGGAAACCTGAGCTCAGGTCCTGAGCATGGTGGGTGCAGACAGGGGCCTGACAGATGCATTTTGGTCTGGAGAACTGGGCCAAGGCCAAAATTTGGCTCAGCCACTTAGAGTACATGACTTTGGACCATTTCTTTAGCCTTTGAGAGCCTCCATTTTGTGGAGATGACAGTCCCCAGGGTTGTGGTTAATCCTGTGTGTGGTCCTATGTGTACAGCAACAGGTGCCATCTTGGAAGCAGAGGGCAGCCCTCACCAGACAACTGAATCTGCCAATGCTTGGATCTTGGATCTTGGACTCCAGAACTGTGGGTACCCCATGCTGACAGCCCGTCCCTCTTTCTTAGTTCCTTCCTCTTGATGTTATGTGTCTCTGGTCCTTTGTGTGAACCTGGCATCACCTAGGATCCATGGCTTTGAGGATGGCTAATGTAAGGATGGTGTCTCAGTCTGTTTGTGCTGCTATAACAATACGTGAGATGGGGTAATTTATACAGAACAGAAATTTATTCTCCCACAGTTCTGGAGGCTTGGCAGTCCAAGATCCAAGCATTGGCAGATTCAGTTGTCTGGTGAGGGCTGCCCTCTGCTTCCAAGATGGCACCTGTTGCTGTATTTTCTGGAGGGGTGGACTGCTGTGTCCTCACATGCCAGAAAGAATGAAAGGGAAGAGAGGAATGCTGCGTGAAGATTTTTTTATAGTCCATTCATGAGGGCGGAGCCCTCTTGGCCCAGTCACCTGTTCATGCCATCACATTGACCATTAAATTTCCGCACATGAATTTTGGAGGAGACACAGTCAAACCATAGCAGATGGCAAATGTTTGGAAGCATTCTACAAAAGGCCTTTGTTACAGCATTTTCTGGAATTGAGGATAGGCTGCTCAGGCTCATCATTTAAAGAAGCATTTTTATTGTCTTTGTATGGAGCCGATTGGCTTTGGCAGGTAAAGGTTGTGGCTGCCAAACTAGCCTGGACCATCCCATGTTGAGATGGGACCTCAGTAAGTATGTTAAAGATATGTTTCAGGTCTCCTCCCACCAGTCCTGTCCCCAGGGAATGAAATAGCACCATGGCAAAGCATTTCTTTGTTAGGCTTTTTCTAAGGCAAGAACTAATTGCTTTTTCTCTGGCAGCCTAAGTAAATGCTCTCTGTCAAAGATGACTTTCTAACATTTGTTTCATTGCAGCTGTACTTATCTAAAGACTTTTACATAATTCACTACAGAGAATTCTTAAATGAACATAATGAACATTGCCAAAAACTAGGCTGGATTTCTGAGGCATTGTTTTATTTACTTTTCTGATTTTTAGCCAAATTATATAATTACATTTGATGGAGTATCTAGTTCTGCTAGTTAAAAAGGTAATAGTATGGGGATTGCTAATTTATACATTAGTCAAAGATGTTCCTCTGAAACACTTTTTTAATTGAGGCACTAAAAAGTGAGTGTTGCTGCTTACAGTGAGATAGGCAGATAGTCCCCTACCCAAATGTCAGATGTAAATCAATAAAACAAAGTACAGTCACACACTGGGCATCAGAAGGACCCAGTTGGGGAGCCTGTGGCCTGAGTCTTGGGGTATCCCTGCCAGCTGTCCAGCCATCCTCAGAACAGGCTTGCCTGGAGGATCTTAGCCCATTTATATGCAGAAGAGGATCAAATTGGCTAACACTGAAACTTTATAAATAGTAGGACTGTTTCTCCAGCCTGTCTTCATTCTGTTCACAGCTAAAATTTCCTGGCAGTCTCTAACTAATGAGAATGGAAAAATACTGTTTGCAGAGATTTAAGCTAGCTGACTTGAATGCTGCCATGATGCTTTGTCACTGATGGTTGCAATTGCTGTTCTCTGGGATGGCCATTCCCTTCCAAGTTGAACTATTGTTTTAGGTAGTGAAAACAGCAGCACTCTGACCAAGGCCCCAGGATGATCATGGAGAAAGCCCATTTTGTCATCTTGAGAATATGACCAAAACACACACTCAGTAGCTGAGCATTCAGAGATCACAAGCTGGGCCAAGGGTGTCTGCCTGGACTTGACTAGTCCAGCCTGTGTGTCAATTGGGGATAATAATTGGACTGGCATGGACTCTTTGGGAAGTGTGCAGTAATGTCAGATACAGCTAGTATGTTGTCTCAGCTGAGCCCTGTACCACTTCTGCAGTGGAAGTATCATTTCCCCCACTTTACTGATGAGCACACTGAGGCTTAGAGAGCCAGGGTAGTCCAAGGTTGTATTGCTAGCCAGTGGTCGAGCAGGGATTTTTGACTCCAGAGTCTGTGTCCTTAAGCACTAAATGGTACTGCTTTCTCTTCTTTATCTGGAATTCTTTGTTTTTTTGAGACAGAGTCTCGCTCTATCGCTGAGGCTAGAGTGTTGTGGCATCAGCCTTACAGCAACCTCAAGCTCTTGGGCTCAAGCGATCCTCCTGCCTCAGCCTACAGAGTAGCTGGGATTACAGGTACATGCCACCACGCCCAGCTAATTTTTTTTTCTTTCTATTTTTAGTTGCCTGGCTAATTTTTTCTATTTTTTTAGTACAGATGGAGTCTCAGTCTTGCTCAGGCTGCTGAGCTGAAGCAGTCCTCCCGCTTTGGCCTCCCAGAGTGCTAGGATTACAGGTGTCAGCCACTGCACCCAGCCTATCTGGAACTCTTGAAAGATGTCCCTTGCATTAAACAAATCTGACATGTAAAACCTCTTTGCCTTGATTGCTCACTTTCTCGTTAGGGACTTCATTGTTTTGTAGAACTTCACATTAGCTTAGAGCTGCTGTACCCAATTTCCATGCAGCATGTGTGACTGTATTGTGTTAAACTCTGTCTAGGCCTGCCTACCACTGTGTACAACAATCACCCTGCCTCCCCTGCAAAACCAAAACAAACAGGAAAAGCCCAGAAACAGTGTGGGGAAACTTAGAGAGACTTTACAAGGAAGATGGCATTGGGGGTTAGCAGTTGAGAAGGGGCAAACACCTGGTCAGCAAGAATAACCTATGTACATACATGATGGCATTAAAGAGGCATTGACTCTGGGGGAAGACAGTAAGTTGCGATGAGCCTGGCGGAGATCATACTGTGCATGTCTCTGCACTGCTAACACCCTGATTTATGCTAAAGAATTGGGGCTTATCTTTAGAGATTGGGATAACCAGTGGTTTCTAACTCAAGAGTATTATGTTCAGATTTATTGGAAAGTTAGGCAGCAGTCATAGTGGATGATGTAGGGGATACAGAAAGGATATACAATAGGCAGCTGTTGCAGTGGTTCAGAGATGTGTGTGGAAGATACAAGGATAGCGCTATATTCCTTGGTGCTTGTGAGGGGAGTGCATAGGACAGGTTGGCCAAAGGGAACTAGGTGGGGGTGGAAGAGAGGGAGAGCAGGCGGGGATGGAGGAATGGGGAGCAGGTGGTGGGGGGAGGTCGGTGGAGGAGGGGAGAAGGTGGGCTGGAGGAAGGGGAAACAGGTGGGGTGGAGGAGGGGTGAGCAGGCTGGATGGAGGAAAGGGGAGCAGGTGGGGTGGAGGACAGGGCTTGGGGAGTTCAAGGGGCATTGATGTAAGATGTTGTCGAGACATCAGATGGACAAAAACTACAAAAAAATAAGTTTGGTTTTAATGCTTGGAAGTCAGTCCTGATGGGCAGAGAGTTCAGAGTGGGGCATGCTGGTAGGTAAGGTGGGGAGAAAGGACATTTCAGGACATTTCGCTGGCAATAAAAGGAAGAAGAAAGCAGCAGTCTGAACAAAAGGCTGATTGAAAAAAGATTGTAAGTCCTTGTGTTTGACTCATTTTATGGAATGGTGAGGCGTGAGGGCAGGGAGTCAGTGGGAAGAAGAACTTGGGGATGTAAGGGACCAAGTGATACTGATGGCACAGGGTCCCATTGGGGTGGGAGCAGAAGCCCTTTGCAGGCCCATGGGACTCGGAGTTACTGATAGTGGGTGTGTGCTAATTAATGTCAAAAAAGTTGTATTATGTAAGCTTTCAATTAGGAAAGGAGCTTTGCTCTGTCAGAGTAATTTTTTGCTTTACCAAAAGGATTTACCGTAAGATTCTATTAAATAGCGAACTCCTGAGTTCATTGGGATTTTCTCTTTGTAAATATGTATGAATGCTGCACCTTCATGAGGATCCTCAGTGACTGGGCACTGTCTCCCAGTCAGAAGGGCTTTCTGTTCTTTTTGTGTACCTTCCCCTGTCCTTAGGCCTGGGGCACCTGGGCTGGGGATGGGCAAGGCTTGGAGGGAGCAAAAGTTGTGTTTATCTGCGTGCTTTCCCAGAAATAAGAGGGGTAGAGAGGCTGCTTTTCCTTTTTTTTTTTTTTTTTTTTTTTTTGGTTTTATTTTTTGGATTCCAGGCCTGGGAGCAGGTGATAGGAGGCAGTGAGGTGAGAAGGTGAAAGTGGAGGGCGGGGACCCTGAGCCTGTAATGTGCTGGTCTAAGCCTTCCTTATTCTGGAACTTCTGTTCTCAATACAGTGGACCTTCTGGTTTTTCTTATAGAACAATCTTGTCTCTTCTTGTGGTAGCTTTTCTTGAAGCTGAGAGGTGTCTAAATGCATTCGTCGGCGGCTGTGGAGCCGGTAACGGTGGTGGCGGCCGTTGAGCCAAAGGCGAAGGACGAAGAGGAGGAGGAAGAGGAGTCGCTGCCACCTTGTGAGGCGGTGCACTGGGCCCCGGTGGGGGCGGTGGCAGAGGCCGGGCCTGGGGCGGCTGCGTTTGTGGAGGAGGAGGGCTGAGGAGCCCGCGCTGCCCCTGGCTCCCTGCCTGACTCGCCGGGCCAGACGCTGCGACGGCTGGACTCAACGCTGCTCGCGCTGTCCTCGCACTTCGCGCAAGTGCAGTTTCGCCTGCGCCAGGTGGTGCGCGGGGCGCCGGCGGAGCAGCAGCGCCTCCTGCGCGAACTCAAAGACTTCGCCTTCTGCGGCTGCCCTCACGTCCTGGGTTATGAGGGGCCTGGGGACCCCGCCAGCGACGAGGGCGACAGGCTGCCAGGGGACCAGCCACGGTTGCGGGGCGAGGACCAGAGTGAGCAGGAAAAACAAGAACGTCTGGAAACCCAAAGGGAGAAGCAGAAGGAACTGATACTGCGGCTCAAGACCCAACTAGATGACCTGGAAACGTTTGCCTATCAAGAGGGCAGTTATGACTCCCTGCCATAGTCTGTGGTCTTGGAAAGACAGCGGGTGATCATAGATGAGTTAATAAGGAAACTGGACATGAATCTGAATGAGGACATCAGTTCCCTGTCCACTGAAGAGCTTCGTCAGCGTGTGGATACAGCAGTGGGTCAGATTGTTAACCCGGCCCGAGTCAAAGAACAGTTGGTTGAGCAGCTGAAAACTCAGATCCGAGACCTTGAGATGTTCATCAACTTCATCCAAGATGAGGTAGGAAGCCCCTTGCAGACAGGTGATGGACACTGTGAATGCAAGGCAGGTGGGAAGACAGGAAATGCCTCCACCAGAACAGGCAGCAGCGGACTGCCTCCAGGAAACAGCAAAACGAAAGTGGAAGATGCAAAGAGAGTCCGGGAGTCGGGGCTGCACCTGATGCGGCGAGCGCTAGCAGTGTTCCAGATCTTTGCTGTTAGCCCGTTGGGTTGTGCCACAGGCAAGATCCCTCCAACCCTGTGGCAGAGGGGCCAGGCTGATAGAGACTACTCTCCCTTACTGAAGAGGTTGGAGGTGTCAGTGGACAGAGTGAAGCAGCTAGCCTTGAGGCACCAGCCTCAGGGCCATGTCCTCACATCTGCCAACCTCCAGGAGCTCTCCCTGGGAGGCAAGGATGAGCTGACCCTGGCGGTGCGGAAGGAGCTGATGGTGGCTGTGAGGGACCTGCTGGCCCATGGACTATACGCCTCCTCCCCAGGCATGAATCTTGTGATGGCCTCCATAGCTTGTTTGCTGCCAGCCCTATCCTCGGCCCCTGAGGCCATGCACCCCTGGGAGCTCTTTGTGAAGTACTACCATGCTAAGAACGGCCGTGCTTATGTGGAATCTCCAGCCAGGAAGCTCTCCCAGTCCTTTGCCC
>CAUYRT010106435.1:0-23205 GCA_963574885.1 Lepilemur ruficaudatus
GCCTGTAATCCTAGCACTCTGGGAGGCCAAGGCGGGCGGATTGCTCAAGGTCAGGAGTTCGAAACCAGCCTGAGCAAGAGCGAGACCTTGTCTCTACTATAAATAGAAAGAAATTAATTGGCCAACTAAAAATATATAGAAAAAAACAAATTAACCGGGCATGGTGGCACATGCCTGTAGTCCCAGCCACTTGGGAGGCTGAGGCAGAAGGATTACTTGAGCCCAGGAGTTTGAGGTTGCTGTGAGCTAGGCTGACGCCACGGCACTCACTCTAGCCCGGGCAACAGAGTGAGACTCTGTCTCAAAATAAAAAAAAATATTAAATAATAGTTAATGTCCCTATATCCCAGAAAATTTTTAATTAAAGGAAAATCTACTTTCTTAAATTTCAGTGGTGGTAACCAGAGAGACTACACTGGCATTATGGATAAAGCTTTAGGCTACAGAATAATTTTCTAAACATAGGCAAATTTCCTTGCTGCTTCATTAATGATGCAGAGTTTGGGGGACCACTTCAACATTAGGATCTCTTAGAGGAGATCACAATCAATGACTCTTTAAGTTCACGTCTAGGACTTTACCAACAAAACTAGTGGTTTAGACACAAAAGGATATATGAATAAGTCACTGAAGTATTACATTTTCGTCAAAAGGAAAGAAGACTAAAAAACTTCAGCTCATCAACTCAATAGAATACTATTTATTTGCTAAAAAGAATGAAGAACCACACATATGACAAAACTGCGTAAACAACACGGGTAGTATATAATGACTTGTTTAGAAAATAAACCATGTGTATTTTTATGTATGCTAATGGACATTTCCGGGAAGCGAAGGGCATGATCTTTCACTTTTTTACTTTATGTACAACTGTTCTATTTGAATTTTACAACCAACAAGTAACACTCGTTTTTTTTTTTAAAGATCCTTTAAAAGTAGGGATCGACAAAATATACAATCTGGAAAGAAATACTAACAGGGACTTGCCAGGAGCGAGGTAGAAATATCGACCAGCTGTTGATCTAAATTACTTCAAATACATTTTTCAAGGTGCGTAAATTTCTCTTATATATTCTACTTAGCGCTGAGGGTCTCAGGATAAATCTCCCATATAATTTTTAAAATTCTAATGATTTTCAAACATAAAATAATTTATGAGTCATATGTAGACTTATGATTAAATTTAAGTTGTTTCACATTTTTTATTTCCCATTTTTGGGTAATGTAGTTTTGTTTTTAAAACTAAATCAAACTTTCTTTGGTTTAAATTAGAACATCCTAAAAACTCTTTTCTAAGTCTAACCAGCCATTCTCCTTGTCTTCACCAAACTAATCCTTTTAATCTGTATGTAGAAAGAAGTCCATTTATCAACACCACATCTAATAATTAAATAGCAACTTCTTCAAAATTCTACCATATCCATAGTGTTACCACTTCTTACTTTGAGAAAATTGGACTGTAGATTTTTTACCTACAGTCCAAAATTTATGAAGTATAAGACTATACACAAAAATCAAGTTCATTATATAAGTCATTCCACATAAACTAATTAAACAAAAACACTACACAAAACTGTCTATAATTTTCGAATTGTTCATACAACACAGCTCTGTGGCATAAAAAATAAAAACCATACCTTTATTAGTCCTTCAGAAAAGAGAATTTCTATAGTTTCTTTCAAAATAGGAAGTAAACCACCATGGTGAATACCGATCCCCCGCTTCAAAAGAGGAAGTACATGTTCAACCTGCGATTTTAGGGAAATTTTAAAATATTAAACTAACCAAATTAAGAAAAATGGGTGATTAAATGATGCTCTGTATTTAAAGAAACTGTTAATAAAAACCTTTTCAGAATAAAAACAAAACTCAAACACTATATGCCCCCAGATTATTAAACTCAAAATATAATTCAGACCTAGCTCTTGTTAATATGAAGAGGCATGTTGTAAATAAACTTTACAAATGTTTTGCTGCCTTAAATTTTCCAGTATCACTTCATCTCCTCCAAATAACCATAAAACATATTTAACATGAATATGTACTTCATCTAAAAACAAATGAATTACTGAAGAGTTCATTTTCATTAACAATTTATCAAATGCCATCAAATACCTACTATTAGAAAGGTGCAATGATAACAAAGATGTATAAAGACATGGCACAGATGTCTAATAATTCAGCTGGGAAGGTGAATGACAAAACAAACCTTAGAAATTAAATACCCAAGAAACATGCCACCATGTTGTATGTAAATCTCTTAAAAATCAAAGCATTTGCATTCATTTGTAAAGCAGACTGTGACCTCCCAATTTTTCTTTTCAAACAACAACTTTTCATACATTAGATTTGCCTAAAGCAGTAGTTCTCAACTCTGGATGCACAGTAGAATCACCAGGGAGCTTTTGAAAGATTCTAATGACCATGACACACATCAGACCAATTAAATTAGCATTTCTGGAAGTGGCACCCAAGCAACAGCATATTTTAAAATTTTTAATTTCAACACTCGAAGAAAAAAATACGCTAGATTAAAGCAAAGTAGATGTTAAATTCCTCACTGAACACATGATTTTCCTTAGGTGTGCTCTCTTATTTTATTTGGTAGCCTATGAATTAAAAAAATGTAATGACTTAAAACCAGTATTAAAAATGTTGTCATATTAGGAACATTAGCAGTAATTTCCAGACCATACTCGCTTTCAGAGAAAGTTCTTTCAGGGAGCAAATCTTTCTTCCTGTCACCTTTTCAAAAGTTTGAAATATAAATCAAGGTATTATTTCAGTGCATATTGAAACATACATGCTACAGCATGCAAATAGTACAACACAGTAACAAAACCAAGAAATGAAAGGTGAATATATGCCATCTATTAATACCCACACTTTACCAACTGATATTAAAAACTCACTTGAGGGAGTTTTTTATCTTCATCAGACAAACAGTCAATTGCATTACTGAATACTTCTTCAACCATCTTCTTTTCTTCATCTAAGAGGGAAAAACCAAGGGTATAAAAAATATCAAAATGAGTGAAGTAATAAACTTCACATTACAAACAATAAGACTCTAAGAAGAATAAAGTCAGGATGGTCAAAAGGGAAAGGAGATAAAAATTAACACATTAATAAAATTCACTGCCTTTCAAAACATATCTAGCAGACTTAATCCACAAAAGAAAAGTACTATCTCATAAATGGTAACACTAACTACACCTATTGCTTTATGTACAACAGTTCATTCTAATGGTTACAGGACACAGGAACTATTATAATCTAGCTTGTACTACTGAGGAAAATGAAGCTAGTGTAAATAATGAGCACTGCTATTAACTGTTAGAGAAATAATCCAAAGCCCATGTTCCTAACAACTGCATTGCTTTCTTGTACAATGTCTGTCAAATAACAGGCATTAAATAAATGTGTGTTAAATTAATCAACATGTAATCCTACAACTTTAAGCCTATTCAGCACAGGTAGTTAAGAGAAAACATTTATAAACAGAACAACTCACTCAAAAAACATAAAATATTATTGGCGCTAGGAGGCTATCTGGATTATCCGTTATTTGTTACTTTTACCCATGGAAAAGTAAGAATCATCTTTAAAATGCATAGACAAACGATACATATCTTAATAAAGAAACAATATAACTGAAATTTAATTTGAAGATGATTCATGATATTACTGACTTCTCATAGTATGGGATTACATATGTGAACAACAGAGCTAAATGACAACTGTGTATTCAGCACACTGCAATTCTTGGCCAGTGCTATGGTTTAAATGTGTCCCCTAAAGATCATGTGGTTGACAACTTAACCCCAATGCAACAGCGCTGAGAGGTGGGACTTTTAAGAGGTGATTAGGTCATGAGGGCAGCGCCCTCATGAATGGATTAATGCCTTTATCACAGGATAGAGTTAATTCTAGTGGGAGTGGGTTCCTGATAAAAGGATTAGTTCAGCCCCTTCCCTCTCTTGTGTACTCTCTTTCCCTTCTGCCATTGGCTGTAGGACGACACAACAAGAAGGCCCTAACCAGATATGGGTCCCTCAAACCTGGACTTCCCAGCCTCCAGAACTATAATAGATAGATCTCAGCCCTTTATAAGTTACCCAATCTCAGGTATTCTGTTATAGTAGCACAAAAGGGACAGCCAGGCTGTGCTCCTATCTAATCGTGTGACTTTGAGTTGCATTTACCATTAATGTGATAGGAATAATTTATTAATTTGGTAGAAGTTATATTAATTTGAAAATTACAGCATAGTTAAGCAACAAGCAGTTCTTCCTGGTTTAGAATCCAGTGAGAATGAAACACAGTACTTTCTATACAGAAGGTGGTCTGACCAAGGTACTTACCATAACTAAGGAGTTTATGGTAATAAAGTATAAGGCATGATTCTAATGTTTCTAAGTAGGGCTCTTTGAATTTTACACAGAGCAATGTACTTGCATCTTTCAATAAAAGAAGAGAGAGGAAAGAAAAGAAATCATAATGGTCTCTTAAAACTTTTACAAATGTGCTCAGTACCTATTATTGTTAACTGTAAGATGAACTGCATGTCTTAATAATACATAATAGATAAATATATTACCAGAAATATATTTTACACTCATTTCACATAACATTAAGACTATACTGAAATTATGTATTACCTGTATTGAAATCTAATTTGGTCATTTGAAGTGCATAGGCTTCACAATCTTTCTTACTAAAACTGAAAATAATTACAGGCTGAAAATTTCTTTCCATAATCATCTTCACAATCTTGAACACATTTGATGGTCCTGCAAAGAGAGTAGATAAATCACACCCCCCCATAAACTCAAAATAGATTATATCTAAATGTAAAAGCTAAAACTATAAAACTCTTAAAAGGAAATATAGGAATAAATTTTCATGATCTTGGGTTAGACAAAGCATTCTTGACTATGACAGCAAAAGCATAAGCAACAAAAGAAAAAAAAGATAATCTGCACTTCATTAAAATGAAAAACTTTTGTGCTTTAATGAATACCATCAGCAAAGTAAAATGACAACCCCAACCCAAAGAATGGGAGAAAATATTTCCAAATCATCTCTGATGGGGCAGGTCTATAATCCAGAATAAATAAAGAACTCTTACAACTCAACAACAAAAAGACAAAAAATACAATTTTAAAATGGACAGAGGATTTAAATAGACATTTGTCCGAAGATATGCAAATGGCCAACAAGCACATGAAAAGATGTTCAACATCACTAACCACCAGAGAAATGTAAATCAAAAACAACATTAAGATACCACTTCACATCCACTAGGATGACAATAATCAAATAGATATAATATTAAGTATTGGCAAGGATGTCAAGAAAGTGGAACCCTCATTCACTCCTAATGGGAATTTAAAATGATGCAGCCACTTTGGAAAATAATTTGGCAGTTCTTCAAAAGATTAAATACAGACTTTCCACATGAGCCAGCAATCCCATTCTTACATACCCAGAAGAAAACAAAACACATATTCTAATACAAAAACTTGTAGTACATGTATGAATGTACTACAATTACATGTAGCAATTATACATGTAATTGTACAATGTACATTCACACATGTACACATGTACAAATGTTTACAGCAGCATGTCGTAACAGTCAAAAACTGGAAACAATCCCAATGTCTGTCCACTGATGGAGAAATAAAATGTGGTATATTCATACAACAAAATAGTATTTGACCACAAAAAGGAATGAAATACTGACACAGTTCATGAATGAACCTTGAAAACACTGTTAACTGAAAGAAGTCAGTCACAAAAGACTACAAATATTATGATTCCATACATATGAAATGTCCAGAAAAGGCAAATTCATAGAGACACAAAATTGACTAGTAATTGCCTAAGTCTAGGCGGTAGAGAGAGCTGAGGTTGGGGAGAAATGGGAAATGACTGTTAATGTATACAGGGTTTCTTTTGGGGTATATGAAAATATTATGGAATTGGATAGTAGTGATGGCTGCACAACTGTGAATATACTAAAAACACTCAACTATACACTTTAAATGGATGATTTGTATACGATATAAATTATACTTAACTCATATATTAAAAAAAGAGATCAACCTTTATTTATCGAATTTTATCATATACCATCTAGATCTTTATATAGCTTCCTGAGAAAAAAATTTACTAAAAGACAAAAAATGTCAGAGCAATTTGAATATACAATTTACATGTAAAGTTCTAAATTACCTTTTGTTCCTCCTTTCCGTCCCTTCTGGTCTCCTTTTGCCAAATCACCTGCATCTCGAAGCACTTGCATTGCAGTATTAAAATTATCTTCTCTGAAGTCACCCTGTAATCATGGATTTTTTCCTACGTAACTTCACTAATATTTAATCATAATTCAAACCACTCTCACACCTCAAACACAAAGCTTCCTCAAATAGTAAAATAATTTAATATAATAATTATAACAAAGGTCTAAAATAATTCAAAAATGTTCTGTGGTAAAAGGTAATAAAAGATGATAAGGAAGCAATAAAACTGGAAATAGCAAAACATTAAGATATCTGAAATATGTCTGGAGCCCCTGTTCTCCAGACATTTTTAAATACTAAGAAAGGAGGAAAATCTAATTCATGCAAAACATTTTTGAGAAAAAGTACCAAAAAAATCATCAATTTTGAACTGTGAAACTGAGACCAAAAAAGTCTCTGTCATTATCCTCTATTTCAAAATTAAGGAAAAGCCAGGTAGTAACAATAAAGTATGACATTACAGATACAAGAAATGACAATTACTCCCTTACATTTTCATCAACCACAAGGTGCAGGCCATCTCCTCCTGCTGGAAAAATGTAGTGTTGCAATGGAGTAGGCCGATAATCTGTATAAATTACATGACAAGGCTGTAAAAAGAAAGAATTTAACATGTAAAGTTTTATTTCTTCAAAATAAAATTGTGTATTTGACCTACCTAAAAGAGCCTACGGAAATAAAATTGCGACTCCAACATTTCAAAAAGAAAGCACTTTTTAGAAAATACTTTAAACCCCAGGCAAGAGAAAAATGTGGAAAAATTAGGTCTATCAAATTATACTGCCATTTTCTCAATTTACCATTCCCTAATTAGTGCCAAATAAATAACCTGAGCTTCAATTACCCACTAGCCCTGAGATGCTGTAATTACAGAAGATATCTGTTTCTATGGAGTAGTATGGTGATACAAAGGTTCCCTGACATAAAATGGAATTTTTCTGCCCCACAGAGGCTTTTCAAAACCTTAGCTCCTCTAGAAAATCCACTGCGTTTATATTCTACAGAAGCAACATGGAGGAATGTTACAAAAACACATCTACAGAGCTTATAAACAGGTAAGAATAAGTTCATGAGGATATTGGTATAAAGTAAAGGCAGAAAAATAAAAGCAAGAATAAATTTAGCATATGTAAATGAACACTTGTTATAAAGTCCTATACAGATGCTAAAGTTGGACTAGAAAATGGAACTAAGTCTGAGTTTACATGAGAAAAATCAAATCGAAATGCTCCAGCTTTTCCTGGCATGAAGGCATTAGAGGAAATTCTCCATTGTTTACTCACGGATTACTATCTGAGTAAATGCAGTTTCTAAACCTGGCAGATCATCAGGATCAACTCGGGAACTTTTGAAAATCAGAGCTTCCAAAGCCCTCCTCCCATAGATTTAGATATACTGGGTTTGAGACCAGGCTTCAGAATTCAACATTTCTTAAAAGCTAGTCAGTTGATTTTGGTAAGCCACTTGATTTGAGAAGTAGTTTCACATTAAAATGTTTTCTTTATTCTGGACAGCATTAGGAAAAAATTATAGGAGGGTATAGTATGGCCAATCTTTAACATTTTAAATACTAAACACATCAAAAAAGGGGAAAAAATACCTGTTTATGTAGATGACAAATCCATTCAGCAAACTGTCGGGCATTTGGAATAGTAGCCGAAAGGAAGACATAGTGGACATTATCAGGAAGTAAAATAATGGTTTCTTCCCATACTACACCACGTTCTGGAAAAAATAAATATGCCTTGGAATACAACGTCACTTTGCAACAGTATCTAAAATTATATTCTCTTAAGCTTTATAATTAGAAATGCAGACCACTTTATGGAAAAATATCTTTAGCCACAGAATCTTATCGAAAACTACTTTAGTTCTTACCATAAATCTATCCGGTAGAAAGTTAGTATATCAAACCACTAAAAATACAATGTACTCTGAAACAGCCTGCAAAGAGCAGCTCCAGACCGAATCCTTTTAAATAACATAACAAGAGCCCCAAAGAGAAGGCAGGGGAATAGTATTTCCACTTCACTTTAAGAAGCAAAGTTACTGGCTTATAGAGATGGGGCCTCACTGTCACCCAGGCTGGAGGGCAGTGGTGCAATCACAACTCACTATAACCTCAAATTCCTGGGCTCAAGCAATCCTCCCTCCTGCATCTGAGTAGGGAGAACTATAGGCACATGCCACCAAAGCCTGGCTAATTTTTAAAATTTTTGTACAGACAGGGTCTCACCATGTTACCTAGGATGGTCTTGAACTCTTGGCCTCAAGTAATCCTCCTGCCTCATCCTTCCAAAGTGCTGGGATTTGAGCCACTGTGCTCAGCCATTTAGTTAGTTTAAAACAGTAAACTAACTTATTAAAAATTAAGAAAGTTAACTTTGTAAGCTAGAAGTTTTAGAAATTCTTTAACATTAGTTACATTAGTAAGTTCTCTATTAAAAGCCAGTTTTTATTAATAATTCCACTTGCTCTACTTGAATTTACATTTTTTCATCCAGCAAAAGTTATTTAAAGAGTTAAATGAAATCCTAATGCGAAAATTATATCATGCTGTTCAGAATTTAAATAAGCAATAGTTTGTTAGATAGAACTCTAACCACACAAAAATTGAAAGCAAAATTTAACAACGTCTCATTCAAAATTGCTAATGCCATTCTTAAAGCAAACACATGTTAACACTGCAGAATATACCTGAATCTCTCATGTAATGGATTTCATCAAATATGACCCAAGCAACTTCTCGCATAACTTCAGAACCTCTGTACAGCATACTTCTCAAAATCTAAAGAAAAAGTAAAGGATTTACTTAGCAGGATTTTGACATAACAACTAATAGTTAAACAAAAACTGTTTTTTCCAATAAGGAATTTTGGATATTTTTTATTACATAGAAATATTAAAATAACTTTAGGGAATTATAGATCTTAAGAATATTTCATAAATCAAATCATCTTCCTTTACTCACAAAACCAAAGTAAATGACTTCTAAACAGTTATTAATCAGATACAATATACATAAAGAATTATGATCACTCCTGTTCTCCATGTATCTAGAATATGAAGTGACTTCCTTATATGCACAGCACCTTTCCAAGATCCAAACTTCCTAAAACACGAGAGCAACTTGAATTATCCTGTATCCAAAACACTGGATCCATACTGTTTGCCCAATTTCTTCTGCCTTGACTAATTACAATATGGGCACTTTCTGGCAATATTTATTCTAATTTTTGGAGTTAAAATCTTCGACAGATGGAAAGAAGTTTTGAGAAAAGAAAACAAACTTACATGGGGCACCAAAATGAAAAGTAAGCAATGCCTTTGGCTGGCTCTGCAAACCAGAAGCTAAGTTACGTTCACTATTGTATCATACGATATCCTTGTAAAACACAAAGATATAATTAAAGTATGTAACATACAAAAGTACTTAGCACAGTAAAGCTACCTAATCATGTCTAAAACTTAAGATATTATAAGTATATGCAAAAATTAATAGTGATTATGAGTAGAAGCTAAACATAATACTGCATTCTTTAAAGTTACTTACCTACTTGTATTAACATTCAGATGTAGAAGAAATAAATCAAATGAAACAAAGAGCCACTACTTATAAGAACTATGTATTCAAATACTGATAAGTATGTATAAAACCAATAAAACATTTTCATGTTATTGACAGTAATAAGCCTTTAAAAATAACTGAAGAAAAAGTATCTAAATTATATGACAAATACCAAAAATATTGGTAATTTAGAAATAAACATGTTACTAAAACATTTTAAGATAAATTATATTCATTTCACATAAGTCTACTCAGAAAATAAAGTATTACATTTTATCTAAACAGAGCAAACAATAAAACATTATGTGTTCTAAGTGAATAGATACGTTAATTAAATTAAAAAGGAAAAGTCAGATGGGGCACTACATAAATTACCTCTGTGGTCATAACAAGACAAGATGCTGTAGGATTAATAGTAACATCTCCTGTCATCAGACCAACATCTTGAAATTCTTCATACATTTCACGGTATTTTTGGTTACTCAGAGCCTTAATTGGGCTGGTAAATATTACTCGCTGTTTTTCCCTTAAGGCCAATGCAATGGCATATCTAAAAATGTGAAAATAAATAAAAATAATTATAAAATCTTTTCTTTAAATTATATGATTTTTAAAATTGTGTTAATATTATGTCCAAATTTTCCCTAATTATCTTAAATGGACTTTACAGAACATGAATATCTTATCTACTAATAATTATTATAAATCTGAAATGGAGTGGTCTAAACAAACTAGAACATATTAACTCTGATCACTTAGAGTTAATGCAACTTAATTACTAACATCAATGGATTACTAATGGTTACTCTATCTCTTACAAGTAAACCACCTATTTCTACAGATGGTCCTCTAAAAGTTTAGCACCTCTGCCTATCAGTTTATGTGTACACAGAAGACAATTAGGAAAATATTTATAGTACCTGCAATATGAAATGTTTTTCCCCCAAGTTTCATAGTTAAGTTAATCCATATGAATTCTTTCCCTACATACAATATTTATGGAAATTATGGTACATTCTGATCATGGAAAAGTTCTTCCATAGCCATTAACAGGACATAATATAGTTTTATTTGTTTTTAAAGAAAATTCAGGTAAGTACTTAAATATAGACCATGAAATCAGGATTAAGCTTAAAACTGTGGTAGATCCCCCTTACTTAACATACAGTTCCTGCCCACAACAATCTTATGATCTATTTGGGGAAATAAAAGTAATATTCATCCCAACCACTCTCCAAAATAGTGAAATAAGCAACTAAAAAATTAAAAGTTGTCCAAACATGATCAAATATGAATTATAAGAGATATCCATGAAAGAAAAAACAATACAGAGGTGCTACAATGTATCATCTAAAATGTCTACTGTTCAACAAAAACTGCAAGATATAAAAAGAAACAAGAAAAAAGTATGATCCATACTTAGGGGAAAAAAAGCAATGAAATGGATTCTGCGTGGTCACAGACGTGGAACTTAGCAGACAAAGACTCTAAAGCAGCTATTAGAAAGATGTCCAAAAAAATGCAATGAAACAGGTTCTAAGAATTAAAAGGAAATAGAACAATGCCTTTGATAGACATCTCAACAGAGAAACTGAAACTATTATCAACATAACCAAATGAAAACTCTATAGATTAAAATTACAATAAGCAAATGAAAAATTCACTACATGGGCTCACGAGCAAATCTGAGATGGCAGAAAAAAGTATCAGTGAACATAAGGATCAATCAAAAAGAGAAATGATCAAATTTAAAGGGGGAAAGAAATAGAACAAAAACAGGAGACACTCAGAGATCTGCAGGACAACTTCAAGTGTCCCAAAGAAAATTTCAAAATGAGAAAGAGGCAGGAAAAAATAATAAAAAACTTTGTAAGTTTGTCTTAAAAACATTAAAAGATTAATCTACAGTAGATCCAAGAAGCTCAATGAAGAACAGGAGGAAAAACTTAAAAAGAACCATACCTAGAAATATCATAAACTGCTGAATGACAAAGAGAAAGGCAGACAGCACTGCACTCTACCTCAGGCAACAGAGCCAGATCTTGTATCAAAGAAATGAACGAACAAAAAAATCTGTATGCTAATGAAGAATCCTTACAATGCAATAAGACCAACAACCCACTTTGAAACATTGGCAAAAGACTGAAATAATTCACCAACGATACACAAATGAATAAACACATGTAATGGTGCATAACATAAATCAGAGAAATACAAATTAAAACCACTATGTGACATCACAACATACCCACTAAAATGGGTATAATCAAAAAAGACAATACCAAGAGTCGACAAGGATGCAGAGAAACTGGCACCCTAATACATTCATTACTGGTAGGGATATAAAATGGTACAGTCACTTTGAAAAAGAGTTTATCAGTTGCCTAAAGAGCTAAATACGTATTTGTCACAAGATCCAGCATTTCCATTCCTACGTATCTTCCCAAGAGAAATAAAAACAGATGTCCCCTCAAAGATTTGCACGTGTATGTTCTTATCTGTATTATAATAGCCAATCACACGATCAGTGTTTGCCTAAAGCTGGAGGTAGGAGTGGGTTTAAATGCAAACACACACAAGAGAACTGGATGAACAGAAGTCTTCTAATTGTACATCCCTGGTGAGGGATGTACAACTGTACTAATTTGCTAACTCAACTACATATTTACAATCAGTGAATTTAATGGTAAGTAAATTATATAATAAAGCTATTCACATTAGGGCCAAGAAAACTACTCAGTTTCATAAACAACATGGTACCAACATGTTAGCCCTAGTACCAGGTTTATAAATAAAATGTTACATCCTACTATAGTTATCAGCTAAAGTAGGAGTTTACCTGAAGTCCTTTCATTTCTAGAAAAAATCTGTATCTGAGATCCATTACCCACTCCCTGAAATTACAGCTACTGGTATGAATATACAAATCTGTACCTTATCAGTTTTATTTTGGTTCAGGTAAAATTCATGTACCATAAAATTAACCATTTTAAATGTATAATTTAGTACATTCATAATGTTGTACAACTACTACATCTAATTCTAAAATTTTTATCATCCCTCAAAAACTCTATACCCAGGCCGGGCACAGTGGCTCACATCTGTAATCCTAGCACTCTGGGAGGCCGAGGCGGGCTGATTGCTCAAGCTCAGGAGTTCAAAACCAGCCTGAGCAAGAGCAAGACCCCGTCTCAACCAAAAATAAAAAGAAATTAATTGGCCAACTAAAAATATATAGAAAAAATTAGCCAGGCATGGTGGCGTGTACCTGTAGTCCCAGCTACTTGGGAGGCTAAGGCAGAAGGACTGCTTGAGCCCAGGAGTCTGAAGTTGCTGTGAGCTAGGCTGACGCTATGGCACTCTAGCCTGGGCAATAGAGCGAGACTCTGTCTCCAAAAAAAAAAAAAAAAAACTCTATACCCATTAAGCAATTATTCTCTACTCTCCTCCACTGACCAATCCCTGGCATCCACCAATCTGCTTTCTGCCTCTATGGATTTACCGATTCTGGATATTTCATATCCATATCCAAATGGAATCATACAATAAGTAACTTTGTGTCTAGTTTCTTTTACTAAGCATAATGTTTTTGAGGTTCATCCACGTTGTGGCATGTATTCTACTTCATTCCTTGTCATGGCTGAGTAATATTTCACTGTAGGGATATACTACATCTTACTTATCCATTCACCCAGTGATGGACATTTGGATTGTTTCTATCTTTTGGCTATTATGAATAGTATTGCTATGAATGTTCGTGTACAAGTTTATTTGTCAGAGTACCTGTTTTTAATTCTTTTGCGTATGTATCTAGGAGTAGAATTGCTGGGTCACATGATAATTCTATGTTTAACTTTCTGAAGAAGTTTCAGACTGTCTTCCACAGCAACCCTCATCAGATTTTTAAAAATATCTATGACCATGGTGAATTTCTTAAAATTCTCTTTATGGTTTCCTAGCCCAGTGTTTGAGAGCAGGTTTCAGCATATATGAAAACTTCCTCCACTGAAAATCTCTTTCCCCTTGTAGACAAAAAATGAAACCAAGGTTACACTAATGACCAGAATTCAAATGACTATATATTTTGGCTTTAAATACATAATGCAGCAAACACACTATTAAATTTGTTTCTCTGTGTGAGATTAAAAAATTGAACTAAGAGTGGTCAAAACTCTTCGTCTATACTTGTTCCTCAGGAAGAAACTAGCTTTTGACTTCAGCACCTTCTGAAAAGGAGTGGACCACTAAGAAATAGTCTTACTCCAATGAACCGAGCTCATTCATAAAGGACCACATTGTGTTTGAGGATGAGAAATAAAGACTATTCTGTAACTGTAACTGACTGACATCATTGAGATGACACTGTAAGATCCAAACTTCATTCCTCTAACTCTATGAAGAGAAAAATTGGAACTTGCACAGCTAAGCCAAGGTCTACAAGTAATTAATACACAGACCAGATAAGCCCTGACCAGAAAGGCAAAAATATTCAGCACCCAACAAGGTAAAACTGATGATGTTTTGGTATGCAATAAAAAAGTACCAAGTTATATTTTCTTGCAAAGGAGCAGAGAAGAGAAAATAGCAATAAAATGAGAGGGAAAATATCCATAAAAACAGATCCCAAAATGAGACATGGCAGAATTAGGAACTAATAATACAGTCACCAGATAAGCCAAGGCGTGGAAGGAACTAATAATATGATGACCAGATAAGGAAAAAAAATTCCAGGACTCATGAAATATTTCTACCACTATTATGGTTTAAATGTCCCCTATAAAACACATGTTGAAATTTAATTGCCAAGGGTATTTGCAGGTGAGGCCATCTTCATGGGTGGATTAATTACATTATCTTAGGAATGGATTAGTTGCTGAAAGAGTGGGTGCCTGAATAAAAGCATGAATTTGGCCTAATTTCCTCTTCCTTCCTTGCCATGTGATGCCTTCTGCCATGGGATGACTCTTGCAAGATGCCAGTGTCACACTCTTGGACTTCCCACCATCCAGAACCATGAGCCAGATAAACTTCTGTTCTTTAACAACTATCCAATCTGTGGCATTCTGTTATAACAACAGAAAACAGACTAAGAGAATGACCATGTCAAGGTAAAGAGACTGACGGACAGGGTGATTGGTGCCATTTTTATGTTTCTTTTCTCTATGGTCTTCTTTATTACTCTTTAGGTATTCTCTGTTAAGAGTATACAGCTGCTCAATAGCAAAGGCCATAGAGAAATAAAATACGTTATAAATTATTAAATGTTAACCCAGAAAAGTCAATCTACAACATACTGCACAGTATCATTCACATTAAACAGTACAATCCACTTTGAGAGCAGCCCAGTTCCTCTCAAACTTTACTGCACATATTCATCACCGGGTGATCTTGTTAAAATGCAGATTCTGAGTCAGGAGTTTTAGAGTGGGGCCTAACAAGTTCCCAGGTTATGTCAGGAATCATACTGTGAGTAGCGAGACTCCAGAACCACAGTTATTAAATATATTTTATAAAAAAAGGGGCCAGGTGCGGTGGCTCACGCCTGTAATCCTAGCACTCAGGGAGGCCGAGGTGGGCGGATCGCTCAAGGTCAGGAGTTTGAAACCAGCCTGAGCAAGAGCAAGACCCCGTCTCTACTAAAAATAGAAACAAATTAATTGGCCGACTAAAAATACAGAAAAAATTAGCTGGGCATGGTGGCACAAGCCTGTAGTCCCAGCTACTCGGGAGGCTGAGGCAGAAGGATTGCTTGAGCCCAGGAGTTCGAGGTTGCTGTGAGCTGACACCACGGCACTCTAGCCCAGGCAACAGAGGGAGACTCCGTCTCAAAAAAAAAAAAAAAAGACACCTAATGTGTACTAATGTAGTAACATATCCAGCAAAAGTAATACAGATGGCACCATGGAAGGCCACAAAAAAAAAATATATATATATATACACACACATATAGAAAACATCCACTTATACCAAGATGCAGTAACAAGGACTGGCTTTACCTCCCTGCCTGAAGCAACTATAAAACAGGACAAAATATATGAAACAATGGTTTAGACACTAGATATAAAGACAGTAATCCTTGAGAAAGAGAAAACAAAGTAGGTAATCCCAGATTACTGCCTATATTTTCCAAGCCACAGTTCCAAGAGAGGCAACCCAGGTAGACTCTGGAGGTTTCCTAAATTGACCAAACAAAGATGGGCGTCTAAGGGAGGTCAAGGCAGATAGAGTAAGCAGCGCAGTATACCAGAGTGGAGAGAACCACACAGAGAAGGTTCTGAAAATCTGCCAAGCATTTCCAAGTCTTCACGTAGTAATGATCAGTGAACAAGTCTTGAGAATTACCTGAGGACAGGGAAAAACCTACCCAAAGGAAAAGAGATAAAAATTACCAAATCTCACACATGACTGGGAATAATCTGGGTTCCCACCAGCTATAGTGAAAAACCTCACAATTCTCAAGACACTGGGTAGAATAGTGAACAGACTATTGACTAAGTAGAGGAGAAAATTAACCACAGACTAAATTTTGCTCTGCTACTGCCTAAAAAATCATTAAAGCAAGCCTCAAAAGGATTACATTTTTTCCAAGTAACTTAACGATCCCCCAGAACAAATCGTATGCGTATGTATACGAATGTAAAAATATTCAGCACCAAACAAGGCAAAATTCACAATGTTTTGGTATATAGTAAAAAAGTGTCAGGTGTGGTTCAAGTAAGGATCTAGAGGGAAAAAAAGTATCAAGTATGCAAAGCAGGAAAATCCAACCTATAACGAAAAGAAAAAAAATCAATAAAAACAGATCCAGAAACAAGACAGACGATAGATTTAGTAAGCAAGACTTTTTTTTTTTTTAAATGAGACAAGGTCTTGGTCTGTCACTCATGCTGAAATGCAGTGGCCTGATCATAGCTCACTGTATACTCAGACTCCTGGGCTCAAGTGATCCTTCCACCTCAGCCTTCTGAGTAACTAGGCATACCACCACACCTGGCTAATTTTCTTTTTATGAGATGGGGGTCTCCCTATGTTGCCCAGGCTGGTCTCAAACTTCTGGCCTCAAGGGATTCTGTCACCTCAGCCTCTCAAAATTCTGAGATCACAGGTGTGAGTCACTGTGCCTGGTGTTAAGCAAGGATATTAAAAGTTAGAAGGTTGAGGGAAGATTTAATAGCATATTAAGTAGAAAGATGAAAAACATTAAAAGATCTAAATCAATCTTTTATAACTGAAAAACCTAAGAGTCTAAGATTATAAACACACTTGATAGTATTAAAAGAAAATCAGGCCAGGCGCGGTGGCTCATGCCTGTAATCCTAGCACTCTGGGAGGCCGAGGCGGGCGGATCACTCCAGGTCAGGAGTTTGAAACCAGCCTGAGCAAGAGCAATACCCCGTCTCTACTAAAAACAGAAACAAATTAATTGGTCAACTAAAAATATACAGAAAAAATAAGCCAGGCATGGTGGTGGCACAAGCCTGTAATCCCAGCTACTCGGGAGGTTGAGGCAGGAGGACTGCCTGAGCCCAGGAGTTTGAGGTTATTGTGAGCTAGGCTGATGCCATGGCACTCTAGCCTGGGCAGCAGAGTGAGACTCTGTCTCAAAAAAAAAAAAAAAAGATGAAAAAACTTGAAGTCATAGCAATGGAACCTATCCAAAAGTAACAGAATAAACACCAAAAAATAAAATAATAAAAAGAACATCAGTGGGCTGTGGGACAACTTAAAAGTAGCCTGCTGTAAACATAATTGGCGTCCCTGAAGGAATAAAAGGAGGGGAAATATTTGAAGTAAAGAATGGCTGAAATTTCCCCAAATCTGATGAAAACTGTATTGATAATAAATTCACAGGTCTAAGAAACTTAACAAACTCAAGCATAAGAAACATGAAAGAAACTATGTTAAAGTCACATCATTATAAACTGCTTAAAGTCAGTGATAAAATTTAGAGCACCAAAACATCCAATCAAAGCAGTATGCAAAGAGCAGGAAAATACTGACCCATAACAAAGAGAAAAGTCAATCCACCAAAACAGACCAGGAAATAACACAGATGAAAGAAGTAGTCACAAGGACATGAAACAGCTTTTATTACTGTATCCCATATGTTTAAGAAGCTAAAGGAAAAGCTAAGGAGACATAGAAGATACTAAAAATAAATAAATTTAACTTAAGGCAAAGAAAATATAATATCTGAGATTAAAAAATGCACTCAGTGAGATTAATAGCAGATTAGACAATTCAGACGCAAAAATAAATTTTAAAAGATTGCATTAGAAATGATCCAAAAATGAAACGCAAAAGAAAAAAAAGGAACATAGCACCAGTGAGTTGTGAGACAACTTTAGGTGGCCTAATACAAACTGCTTAAAACCAATGATACAGATAAAATCTTAAAAGCAGCCAGATGGAAAAAGACACATACATGATGTACAAAGGAACGAAGGTAAGGATCATAGTGGACGTCTTGTTATAAACTACGCAAGTCAAAAGCAATCTTAAAAGAAAAAAAATTAGAATTTTATCTCAAGTGAAAATATCTTTCAAAAATGAAAAAGACTTTTTTAGACATAACAAAAGTTAAAAATTTCCCATCAGGAGATGCTCCCTACGATAAATACTAAAGGAATTTCTTCACCCAGAAGGAAAATGATGCCATACAGAAAAATGGATCAAGCATAACCTATCAAAACCTATTAAATTATTTTAAAAACATATCAAAAACATTTTATAGACATATCAAATTGAACATAACAAAATTTGTGGGAAACAGCTATTGCAATATTACAGGGAAATATCCATGACTAAAGGTGTATGCTAGAAAAAGAAAGGTCTTAAATCAATTACTTCCTTTGCTTCTTAAGAAAACTAGAAAGAAAAGCAAATGAAGTCCAAAGTAGAAGAAAATAAAGATCAGAGTGAAAAATCAATGAAACAGAAAATAGAACAGAGAAAAATCAATGAAACTAAAACCTGTTTTTTTGGTGAAGATCAATATAATTGATAGAGTTCTAGCCAGATTAATCAGGAAAAAAAAAAATACAGAAACAAATATCACCCTGATACCCAAACCAGAAAGATATATAATAAAACTAAAAACTAATACCCCCTATGAACACACATGCAAAAATTCTTAACAAACCAAACTGAATCCAACAATATGTAATAGGGTTATATGTCATGACCAAGTGAAGTTTATTTCAGGTTTATCATTTAAAAAACCAAAGTAATTCGTCACACTAGCAGAACAAAAAAATAATTTCAATAGATGCAAAAAACAAAAACAAAAACAAAACCATTTGACAAAATCCAATATCTAAATATTTTATGTGCATGTATATATACAAATACACAGATAAAATCTCTGCAAACCAGGAGCAGAGGAGAACTTCCTCAAACTGATAAAAGGCATCCATGAAAAACCCATAGGTAATATCATGCTTAACGATAAAAGACTGAGTATTTTTTCCCTAATATCAGAACAAGGCAAGAACGCCCCCTTTCATCACTTCTACTGAACATTGTACTGGAGGTCCTAGCCAGTACACTGAGACAAGAAAAAAAAATTAAAGTTACTCAAAACAGAAAGAGACTAGTAAAACTGTCTTTACTTACAGAGATCAAACAGAAAGAAACTTTTAAAGAGTGAGATGAGAAACAAAGTGATTTTAAGATTTCATTTAAAAAGAGAGTTACTTACTCAGCGCATACAGTTTTTCCTGCTGATGTATGTGCAGATACTAAAACAGACTGATTATTATCAACACACTGAATGGCTTCTCTTTGAAAAGCATCAAGAATGAATGGGTATTCCTATAAAAACAAAATATTAGTATCTGCATGAAAATACCTAGCCATATCAAAGCACACTTAAAATCAAAAGAGAGGTTACTCCTGAAAGCGTTCTGGGAGCATTCTTTTATGATTTCAACTTAGAAAACATATTACTCACTAATGAAAATTAGGAAGAATAAAAAACATCTTTATCCAGACAGCACAGAAGTTAATTCTGCTATCTTTCAATTATTACATTATGTTTGTATATATTAATAATCATTACCATTTATCAAAAACATGCTCTGTGGTAGGTACTGTGCAACATATTTTCCATATATTATTATTAATTTTCACAACCTCTTACACAGATATTTCTTTTCATAGATGGGAACTCTGAAGTGCTGAAAAGTCAAGGCCCTCACAAAGTTCACACAACAGAGGCAGAAGAATACATCTACTAGACTTGAAGAGTTTATGCTTACTACACCATATTCCTTTTTTATTTACAGAAGATTACTTGGAAAATTTAACCTTAAAATCTGTTAACCTTTTAAGGTCTATTAGGACTTTGAAATCCATCTAGTAAAAGCACAGAGTCTGGGTTTCACTAGAAGCTTGTTTAACTGCTAAAACTTTAGGCAAAACTTGTATACATGCATTTATCTAACTTTCTTTTTATTTTCATCCCTTTAATAATGAAAAAGTTACAGAAATTAAAACACACACACACACACACAAATGTGACTTGCCCCTGGGTGTCTATCTAACTTTCATTAGATTTTTTTTTAAAGGCTGAGGATCACTATTTTAATGTTTTAAAATTTCATCACATAATGGTTGGTTTCTAGCATGGTTTCTTATTTGGTTCTCACTACATCATTTTTCCTCAGTTGACTTCTTCATACACACACACACACACACACACATACATACACACATACAGGGAAGTATAAGAATCTCATTTGAAATAGTTTACTTTTAAGAAAAAGAGACTCATAAAACTGTACAAACTATATCATCCAAAGTACAGACCTTTGCAGCTTTTCCAACTCGAGGTTTAAGTGGTAAATAATCTTCATCTGCAGGAAGCGCAACCTGATGTCAAAGTTAAAAACAAAAAAATTGCCAACTTACTATTTGAGAATTGATGCACTCGGCACTTATCAATGATGGTTTGAAAAGTACAAGTGATGAACTACAAGTGTTTCTGAAAGCCTTAGACACTGTAAATTAAACAACTGCCTTTAAGAACAAAGCAAAAAACTAAAGTTTCAACATTCAAAAAATACCTCTACTAGCATTTGTCTAATCATAATTGAAAGCTTATGTTTATCTCACTGAAGAAATTGTGTGTTTATTAAGGTCTAGGACCTATCTTGGGTATTTTTATATTTTCCATACCTAATGTACTGCCTGACATTAATGCTCAAAAAACCTGAACAGACATAAAACAGGACGTCACCACATGAAATAAAACTATGTAAAATAAAATGATAATAGTCACTATATTCCAGAACAGGAAATTAATTTTCTTCCAGCGAAGATTAAGACCTGGAGTTCATAACATGTTTAAATCCCCATGACTTAAAAGTTAATACTGACAACGTTTACATATTCCTAACTACAGTAGGAATATAACCAATTAATGTATAAATAGTCCATAGGATCAAGTAAAGTACACACAGAAATTAGGAATCATTTCTAAGAGCAAAACATCAATAAACAAATATTAGATGAGATTAGCTGCCTTAGAAATATTGAGAGATTATCAGTAAAACTGCAACTCAATTATAATCAAGGTGATGTGGGTAGTTTCAGAAAGGAATGACTGAATCTGACTATAATTAAGAAAAGTAAAATCTAATAAATTATGAAACCTTATAAATAATACCCACTATGAAAAATGTGTCAGAAGAAATGTGATGCTCTAAATGAAACCTATAAAAGGGTGCTAAAAGTTAGATTTGATAGTTTATCCAGCACAGTTTAGGAAAGAGTTAACTTACAAGTTGTTTTTATTAGTGAATGAACACTTTTGGGGGATAGGGATAGTTCTCATCAGCTTTTCCTTTAAGACAATATATTTCCCTTTATTATAATTCTTATTTACAAGTATTAAATAGTTTAATATGGAGAAGATGATTTATCCATTAAATTAAGTTTGAAATGAGATTCTTTAATATACCTCCATCTTTTACAGGTATGATGAAAGTGAGTCTATCTTAAAGTGTCCCATTCTTGACACCATTAACAAAATCAAATTCCTAGATCTGAAAATGTAACAACTGTAAATCATGGTGTGATCTCCATTAAGGTACAACCAACCTGTGGTGTAAGTGGTTGGTTACTTGACCTCCCTTACCATCTTTCCTGATACTTTCTATGATATGAACAAGAATATCAGTATAGATTTTTAACATCTCTCGGATGTAACAACAGCAAAAACAAAATCATGTTTTCACATCCATAAGAATCAAAGAGTTATGTTTTACTCTTAGAACAATCTGGGTAACACTAATATATGACATGTAGAAGAGAAGAAGTCTTAAGAGACTAAGGAGTCACAAAAACAGAAAAGCAGCAGGATGATCAAGAGTCAAATACTTAGAAATTACTCCCTGGTGATTTTTCATAGAGCAGTTTCTAAGAAATAGAAGAAATTTAACTGTAGTGGATTAAAAAATGAATGGAAGTTTGGAAAGTCTAACAGGGGTTCTTCAAACAGACAACTCTGAGAAGTAAGGGACCATGTCTCTTTTGTTTATGTCTTTATATTCAATACATAATAAAATGCACCAAGTACTCAACAGCTAAGTATTGAATAAATGAGTACAATTTGTGAGGGGAAAAATGCAAGTTCCCTACCACATTAACAGAAACACTGTGCTAGCCTGGAATGCTCAAAAATTGTTACAAAGCAGATTAAGCAAGTACCAGGATAACTAGGGGCGGGCGGAGTGCCCAGCACTTTATTGCCCTGAAACAGCCAGCTCAGACCAGTCCTCACTGCTTTAAAACTGCTTTAGTTGTCTTACAGTGCCCTTTAGCTAACTGTAATACTAAAATCTCTGCCTACTAGAAAATTATAATATTATTAACATAACATGGGCCGTATGACAGCCCATGACGCTAGTACCACCCAGGTGTGATTTGTTTCACTGTGAACAATGTTACAACGTAAAAGTTCTGCTTCACTCATTGGCAAGGGATTTAAGGTGCCAACAATGATGCAGACTGCGCGTGCAAGAAAGCTCCTGTGGAAGAAATTCCTATGCCACCCAGGAGCAAGAGCCCTTGTAAGTAGCCTCTAATAAAGTCATCTAACTCAGCAAGGCGGACTTGTCTGAGTCATTCTTTGGTCTCTTTGGCTCCCTCTCAGTTTGGGGGACAGTTCGTTTTTTTTTTGAGACAGAGTCTCATTGTTGTTGCCCAGGCTAGAGTGAGTGCCGTGGTGTCAGCCTAGCTCACAGCAACCTCAAACTCTTGGGCTCAAGTGATCCTTCTGCCTCAGCCTCCCAAGTAGCTGGGACTACAGGCATGCGCCACCATGCC
>CAUYRT010106436.1:0-10212 GCA_963574885.1 Lepilemur ruficaudatus
TCCTCTAAAACTGATTTATGTGATTAACTGTACATCTTGGTAAATTCACTAATAATCATTTAATTGTACACTTAAAATGGAGTAAAGGCATGATATGTAAAGTATACTTCAATAGAGAAGAAAAAAATTAGATAAACTGGAAAAAAAACATGCTAAAAAATATTGTCTGGTATTTACAACACAGGAGAAAGAGTGCCAATCATTGTATAATCATATTTTTATCCCTTTAACATATATGTAATACTATGTACCATTTACTGGCAAGGTGCTAGTGCTATAGCAGTGAATGATTATACATAGTTATCTGCCTAGTGGAGAGTACACACAAGTAATTGTGTTTCTCAAGTGTTGTTGAAAAGGAAGTATAGGGTACTATTAAATGTGTATAATATATATACCCACCTGGTCTTGGGGGGGCTCAGGGCAGTCTTCCTGGGTGAAGTCATGTGGCCTTTACTTCTCTCAGTCTCCACTCCATTACCACCACCTTAGTCCAAGCTACTATCACCTTTTGCCTGGACTCTTGTAATAATCAACTGGTCAGTTCATTCTTCTCTGGACTCTAATTAGAGTCCCCTTTAAAATTCAAATCTGACCCTGTTGTCTTTTCACTTTCAAACTATTATATAGCTTTCTCTTAATTTTAGGATTATATCCAATATTAATTTCACATTGCACCACTGTGCATGATAACATGAAAAAGCATGATGTATTCACAGCGCTCTAGTGAAAATTAGATGATTTTTAGCATTAAGCAACAAAATAAGAAGGGGCCAGAGATGAGTTTGGAGAGGTGGGTAGGGACCACGTTAAGAAAGCTCTTATCTGTCATGCTAAAGAGTTTACATGTTTTGCAGACTTGCCGAGACCTACTGAAGCTTTCAAACAGGGGAGCAATGTGATCAGACTTACACTGCCAGAAAGATCACTTCAGTGGCTATGTAGATTATTTGGGGAAGGAGGGTGGAGAAATTAGGAGACTGGTTATCTGTCTATTGTAGTAATTAAAGTAAGATATGAAGAGAGTCTGAACAAAGATGATGGCAGCGGGAATGAAGAAGAGGGAATAGATTTGTGAAATAATTAAATTTTACAGTGTTTGGCAGTCAACTGGATTTACACTCTAGTCACAGTGATCTTTTAAAATTGCTAATCTGACAAATGTCACCCAGATTGTCCTTTCCTGTTTGTGACCATTGAGATCCTACCTGTACTTCAAGACCCAGATCAAATTCCATGCCGTACATAGAGCCTTTTCTGATCAATCCAATCACATGAGCAGGAGAGTCTCTTGCCTCTGAATTGCTTTACCACTGCAATGAATTTTATCACATTTGATTCTGCATTAAAGTAATTTGAACCTGTCTTTGCTTATGACTAAGCGATCCCTTTCAGAGAGTGACTGACTGTAGCTAATGTATTTTTATATCCTATATATTAGATAATTCAGGATTTTGTGCGTAGTAGGCTTTCTGTAAATATTTGTAGAAGTTGCAGCATTTATCAAAAATTATTGCTGATTTTATTCAGTTAAATGATTTAGAGTAGTTTTGTTTTCCATAGTCAACTATTACTTATAGGTAAGTAATTGAATATTAAGTGACAATATTTTAAACTATAAAATAGGGTAAATGAGTTTAGTATGGATTCTAGGAATAAGCCCAAACTTTTGTACTGAAATAATATATAATCATGTCTTCATAGTATATAATGTCAAGGGAATACAGGGCTGGGAATTAGGTCATTCTATATTTAAAAATATTGAGCCTTTTACTTCTTGTCAAGCAGTATTCTCATCCCAATCTTCCATTTAGTTTTAAAAGTTTGGAATTGTATCTTTAAACCTAAGCACATAGTAGATGCCAAAGAAACACATATTTAGTTAACTTCATAGAAAATGAATTAAACAAGATAATCATAAGAGATGAGGCCTTTTATTATTTTATTATAGTTTGGTTTTCTTAACTTCAACAAAGGTATTTTTTTCTGTGTTTTTAAAATTGAAAGCTTGTTAGGGTCTAGTTTTATCTTTGCTGAAGTAAGTGAGGCAATGATTATAAGTCAAATCTTAGAAGATGCCTATAGGAATAATAATATAAGAATGTAACACATGAAATTCTGAGACCAGTTATTTTTATACATTGGACTTATTTTGGTTTAGACATTCTGTAGGCTTTGGTTAAACGGTTTTATTGCCATAAGATCTAGCAGTAGATGCATATTCAGTTAATCAGCGTATTTGTTCCAGTCACTGAAGAGTTGCATGTTTTCATATAAAGGGCATTAGCTTGTTAGTAATGTTAGTGATGTTTTGATTTATAGGAATTTTCCAGGACACATAAAGAAAATATTTCTGTTTCTGGAGAGAGGAATTACTACTCCAATTCCCCTTTTCCTACCTATGTCTTGAGTGTTGCTCTTCATAATTCTGTTCATGTTCTACACATTCTGTGAAATCCCATCTACAGTAATTGTTTCAGTCATCACCTATATACTGAAGACTTTGCATTTATATCTTGAGTCTAAATCTTTTTCATAGGATCCAGACCAAAAGTTCTTTATTCCCTTTCTTGGCCATTTTTTTTGTTAGTTTGGACTCAATAAATCATATATATTTATTATAAAACACTTATAAAAATAGAAAATTATATATATGCAGGGTAAATAATTACCTAAGGTAGTCTGTAGTAACACCTTGATGTATTTTTACTTTAGTATTTTGGTTCATTTTTAAATAAAACTAAGGTACACTTATTGAACATGATCTGGTTATGGTAGTGTGGTTAAGATCAAGGCTTTTTGAAGTCTGCCAAATACAGGTTCCAATCAAGCTCTGCTACTTACTAGCTAGGTGAACTTTGGAAAGTTTCTTTACCTCTCTGAGTCTATTTTCTCATCTTTCAAATAAAGTAATATCACTGTATGGGATGGGCCTGTGGACTAAATAAAATGTTTGTAAGATAATCAAGTTTCTGGCAAATGGTAAAACGCTCAATAAATGGAAGAGCTTACTGTTTTATTATGCTGTCTGTATATCATGTCTGACCTCCCTGTTTTTCTTAGTTATGTCTTGAACATTTTCACGTCAATAAAAACTTACAGTAGATGTAATAGCTGCATGATATAAGCTATTCTATGGTACAAACAATTTCCTAATATTAGACATTTAGGCTGATTCCATTTTGGGGGTGTTATCACTTACAGTGTCTTCTGTGTCTGTCATAATTTCTCTTTTTGCTTTTCCTTCTATTTAATTGATTTTGTTCTATATTGTGTCAAATCCCTCCACTGTACAGTTTGGTTCATACATTGGTTTAGTTTCCTTACCATTGACCACTAGAATTTATATCTTTCCTCATCTTATCTTGTTACCTTATTTGGCTTTCTTTCTGTCCCTGCCTCATAGAGGCCATGTTTTCTAATTTAATAAGAAATCATGTTTTCCAATATATTTCCATTGGCCTTGTGCTAATTGTTTTTGTGTTTATCTATTTATTCTCAAAGGAAGAAACATTCCCTGAATAGCCTTTGTATTATTGTCTGAAATGTCCTTACTCATGGTCTTTATGTGGCTAACTTTTCTTATCCAGATCTTCACTTAAATGTCCTCTCCTATGGGCCGTTTTCTTTGTCCACTCACTCCAAAGTGGCCACCTGCTTACTGTCACACCACCTTAGTTTCATTATCTGCATAAGACACATCATTCCTACTATTAGATATTTTCCCTCTTTATTTATTATCTATCCCCTTTCACCAAGCTAGAAGCTCCTGGAGGCCAGGCATTTTTTTCACTTGTTTACTGCTTTAATCTTTGCACCTACAACCATGTCTTGTGCATATTAGTCACTCAATAAATATTTGCCGAATGAATGAATAAATGAATTAACCATTGCCCCTCTGTGCGCTTGGGCACTAATCCCACCATTTCCTCTGACTCTTATTCATGAATTGATACTGATAGAAATAAATAAATCAATAAATAAATAAATGTGGGAGAAGAGATGTCTTCCTTGCTGAAGAGTTCCACATTTTATTTGTTAATGTGTGTGTGTCTGTGTGTGTGTATCTCCCCTGCAAGAGGTGGAACTTTACCTTCCTCTCACCTTGGGTGTTAATTTAATGCTTCACTTCCCCAAAACAATGTGTGGATTGGAAAAAAATAGTACCTTTATAGTGAAGAGATCTGCCAAATACTACCTGTAGTAGACAGAATAATAACCCTCCCCAAGGATTTCCACACTGTATTCCCCAGGACTTGTGACTATGATACTGTACATGGCCAGAAGGACTTTGCAGATGTGATTAAGTTAAAGACTTTGAGATGGGGAGATAATGTTGGATCATTCAGGTGGGCCCAGTGTAATCACAAGGGTCCTTATAAGAGAGAGACAGGTCAGAGTCAGGAAAAGGAGATGTGATGATGGATCCAGAGGTTGGAGTGATGCTCACTGAGGATGTAGGAAGGTGCCAAAAGCCAAGAATGCAGGTGACCTCTAGAAGCTAGAAAAGGCAAGGTAAATTCTGCCCTGAAGCTTTTCCAGCAGTTGATCTTGGACTTCTAACATCCAGAACTTTAAGATAATCAACTGGTGTTGTTTAAAGTCATCAAGTTTGTAGTCATTTGTCACAGTGGCAATAAGTTAATATGCTATGTTTTCAGAGTCTGGCACACAAGCTTCCTAATATATTCCAGGAGCTGTAATTTCTGACTTGATACAAGTACAAAGAGGTATTGACAATGGTGGTGGTTAGAAAGAGGCACATGGTAGAAGGGACTAGAACTCTGGCTGCTTTTAAAAACAGTGACTTTGCTAGGTCTCAGTTTCAGTGCTGGCACTGGTTTTCCTGACTCTTTCTGTCTGCAAGATATTTAGTGGGAAGTTGGGGGAGGCAGGATCTGAGGTTACTAGCCATTTGTTATTTAAAATTAAACATTCATATATTTATGTAAGTTTTCCTCATCCAATTGTATAATTTATGCTTATTGTGAAGCATTTGGAAACATCATAGAAAAGCATAATCCCACTGCTCTGAAAGCACTGTCAATATTTTAGAACTCATGAATACAAATGTTCGGTCAATGTGAATATTCTCCACTATCGTAAACATGACATGTCCAAACCTGTGTAATCTTAGCCTCTGAAACCTGCCTCCTCATCTGTACTTCTGTACTCTTGGCCTCACTTAATGAAAGATACCACCGTTCCCTCAGTTGCCTGACTCAGAAACTCGGGCATCATTCTCGACTCATTTTCTCATCCCTCACATTCAGTCAGTAACCACGTCCTATTTCTCCTTCCTAATTATTTCTCCAATCCGCCCCTCCCCCCGCTGCTTTATTATTATTACCACTTCCATAGTTCAACTCCACGTAATTTGTCACCTAGATCATTATAATATCCTTCTAATTTGTTTTTTGGTTTTAGTCTTAGCCCTCTCCTCCTTCCCTGACAGTTTACTCTCTCTTTGCAGCCATAATGATCTTTCTGAAATGTAAATATGTTCATATTGTTTCCTTGTTTAGATTTCTTCAGTGGCTCCCACTGTGGCAAGGCCTATCATATGGCTCCTCTCTACCTCACCAGCCTCTTCTCCTGCCCAGAGCACGTGTTGCAGCATCCCCCAACATTGGAAGGTGACATGTTCCCTCATATTTCCATCCTTTCTGGAATGCTTTCTCTCATATTCTTGGCCTAACCAACTCCTGTTTATCCTTTAAGACCAAGCGCAGATATTAACTTCTCTGTGAAACTGTCACTGACATATATCCCCCTGACTCTTCTATGCAGAATTAGGTGGCCCTTCCTAATAATGGGTGCCATAGCATTGACTTTTATTTCTGTGGTGTTGGTAATGGGGATCAAAGTCCCAATAGTAGTAGTGGTTATATTGGCAGGAGTCATTATAATACGTAACACTTAAATAGCATTTACTTTGTTCCAGGTCTAAATCCTTTATGTATATTAATTTGTCTTCTCATAATAACCAAACAAAGTAGGTACTAATCATTATTCCCATTTGACAAACAAAAGAATTTAGGCACAAAGAGATCGAGTAAGTTGTCCAAGGTTGCACAGTTAATAAGCATGGATCCAGGGTCCAAATGCAGGAGGTTTAGCTCCAGAGTCAAAGTCCCAGTAGTAACAATACATTAGTTGTATTGACAAGAGTCATTATTATAATGACTATCCATGATGCTTATCCTAAGGCCATACCAGTTCTGCTTACTTTGGGTATGCATGCATTTACACTGATAGGTTAACTGCCATAAATGAGTTGGGAGCTAGAATTTGATAAAAGTATTGTTTTTCTTTTAAAAAGTTTTCACTTCCCTCCATTTTCATTGTTTTATTTTCTCCCCCTTTACATCTTCCCAACAAATGGAGTTGCAAGGTGAATGTTAAAAAGATTCTGTAAAATTTTCAAAGGCTTATGAACAACAGTTGTGTCATATTCTACTTTGGGATACATGTGACAGGGAATATGGACCCACAAAATAATTCAAAGCCTTAATTAATGTGAATGCTTTTTAAAATATATAGCCAGAGGACAACTTTTTTAATGTTTAATTTTTAAATTTTTTTATTTCAGAATATTATGGGGGTACAAATGTTTTGATGACGTGATTTGCTTTTGTGCAGTTTGAGTCAAAGTCATAAATACGTGTGCCCATCACCAAGATAGCATGCGTTGTACCCATTAGGTGTAAATTTACCAGTCCCCTCCCTCCCCTTCTTAACTACTTGGTTTCTGTTGAGTTTTACTGCCCTATGTGCACATGGGTGTTGATTAATTAGTTCCAATTTAAAAGTGAGCACATATGGTGTTTGTTTTTCCATTCTTGCAATACTTCACTCAGAAAAATAGTCTCTAGTTCCATCCAGGTTGTTACAAAAGGTATGAATTCACCATTTTGATGGCGGTATAGTACTCCATAGTGTGTGTGTGTGTGTGTGTGTGTGTGTGTTTATCACATTTTGTTAATCCTCTCACATGTTGATGGGCACTTGAGTTTATTCCACATCTTTGCAATTGTGAATTGTGCTGCAATAAACATTCAAGTTCAAGTGTCTGTTTGATAAAATGGCTTTTTTTCCCTCTGGGTAAATACCCAATAGTGGGATTGCTGGATCAAATGGTAGGTCTACTTTTAGTTCTCTGAGATATCTCCATACTGTTTTCCATAGAGGTTGTACTAGTTTGCAGTCCCACCAACAGTGTGTAAGTGTTCCTTTCTCTCCACGTCCACGCCAGCATCTGCTGTTCTGAGACTTTTTGATAAAAGCCATTTTCATTGGGGTCTGAGGATAGTTTTCATTTGTCTTTCTGGTTATTAGTGCTTTGTGATATTTTGACCCCTTCTTCCCTGTCAGCACTTCATTTTCTTTCTACCATGGCTTCATTTCAGACTCAAATGAAAACATAAAGAGTAATACCTTTTCTTTTTCCTGGAAGATCTACACTTTCATTGGATTACAGTTTCTGTGCCTGCCTTTGGGACTTATCTATGGCAGTTTAAAGCTTTGAGATCCACAGATAGCCCTACTGTGGGTCTCCTCCAAGAGCCTTTAATGTGCCATTGAGGGAATGGAAATGTGTCATTCCCCTTTCTTGAGGCACTCCCTATCCATAGTGTGTTATGAAATGACTGTCCTGAAGGTGAAGATGTTTTCCTGTATTAGTACAGCGTGGCATAGCTGACATAGATAAGAGCTATAGATAGCTAGAATAAAATCCTGTAGTGATCTTAGCTATATATTTTAGGGGAAACAAATAACAGAGGCAGCAGAATGAACTCAAGTTAAATTTAACATTGTTTTTGACAGGAAGAGTTGTGCATAGATGTACACAGTGTCATTTATTTTTCCCTTGCACATTATTGAAAATACTAATATGTAACTTTGTCCAAACTTGTCTGAGATCAGCCATTGTCCAGAATTGGCAGGTCTCTCAGGCTTGGCTTGCCTCCCACTTTTGACTTCTCAAGCTTGGGTGGCTATTTGAATCAGTGGGAAGCCACCCAGAACACACTTTTCTCTCTAGGTTCCCAGAGGCAGTTCTAAGACTAATAAGGCCTCTAGGGAGAGATAGTTATTTGATCTCCAGACCCAGTGCCTGCCCCTGTATGTTACATTTATCTTTTGACCATGTGATATGAAGGGGAAAGTACATAAACATTAGCTTTTGATCCCATACTCCTACCTGTTTCCCTTTAAGGGTAGTTCATTTATCTGATTGACCCTTCTGTTGAAAAGGCAGAATGCAACACTGAGTTTGGAATTTGAAAAACCCTGTTTTCTGGTCTTGGGTTTGCCAACATAACAGTGGCAATTTATTTAATCTGCCACCAGTTTCTTTCTTGTTTCTTTCTCCCCCTTTTTTTCAGAACAGAAATTCTTTCTTTCTCCTGTCTTGAAAATTAATGAGATGATATGCTTGAATCACTTTGTTCTTCTTGGAAGGTGGACGCTGAAGAAATTCAACTTGAATTTTTCAAAAGAAGTTGAAAGCAGAGTTAAGGCTATTTGTTTGTCTAAGAATAGTTGTGGCTCCACAAATAACAGACTACATTTTTTTTAGAAATAGAAAAAGATTTTAGAGATAGCGTTCAACCCTCAAATATAAAAAAGACAGGGAATCTGATATGCAAAGGCGAGAGAACTTCTCCAAGTTCACATAGCAAGAGAAAGAGCCAAGACATGAGTACCCAGGTTTTTTTTTTTTTTTTGACACAGTTAAAGAGTTATTTTTACCTCAGAGACCTGCATTTCACATATTTAATGCAAGAAACCCTTCTATGGTAAAATGTGTTCTGTTAGATTTTCAGTATTGTGTAGTGCATGTGATAAATTTAATATTTACAGTTAAATTGGTATAGCCTTTAACATTATTTTTATATGTAAAGTACTTTTCCTTTTGGCTAAATAGTTCCAATAGTTTTGTTTCTGTGGGTTGGATAGAGAATAAGTATTGACCTAATAATCTTTAGGAGGGTAGGCAGGTAGATAAAAATAGAATGGAAACTCAACCCAGGCTGTTCTAAGCTTTGTTACTAGTGAAATTCCAGTGTATTATTTGGCCTTAAACTTATATTTAATGACATCCCTACATCCAGGCACAGCTCTTGCTGTTAAAAACATTGTTAATTCAATTCCATTCACTCTCCTGCCTCAATTGTTTTGTTTTCCCTAAAATAGATTGCTAAAATCATTGTACAATTTTTTTTCCAGTTATATATGCAGTCATTCCTTGTTATCTGTGGGGGATTGGCTCCAGGACCCTGTGAGGATAAAAACATTAATTCATTACTATATTCAAAACAAAGCCTATTCAAAATTTTCCATTTATCCCAAAAGTGTTCCTGATAGAAAAAAGCTCCAACTCAGAATTATGTTGATTTAATGGTAATGTGTCCTTAGTAGTGTTCATCCATCTGGAACACTTCCTTAGTCTTTCCTTGACTTCCATGACCTTGACACTTTTGAATACTGCAGGTCAGTTGTTTTGTAGAATGTCCCTCAGTTTGCGTTAGTCTTAATGGTTCCTCATGATTATGTTCAGGTTTTGCTTCTTCAGTAGGAATTGCACAGAAATGATACTGTGTTCTTCTCATTGTAGCCTATCAGGTGGCACCTGATATTGATTTGTCCCATACAACTTGATAACTTGATTAAGGGGCTGTCATACCTCTCTAATGTAAAGTTACTTTTTCTCCTCTTTCTAATTAATGGTATTTCTGAGGAGGTTGGGAGTACTTTGAGACTATGTAAATATCCTATTCCTCATCAAACTTTCAATGTTTCATTTATTGCATCAGCATGGAGTAATAGTTTCCTATTTTATTCAAACAGTTATAATCCATCATGCATTTTGGTAACAAATGGTCCCATATTTGGACAGTACCAACCCCTTCAAGTTGATTTCTGTGTCCTTTTGACATGTCTCCATTCTTCGTTGCATTCCAAGTTCATCTTGTACTTTCTTTTTTTTTTTTTTTAGTGTGTATTTTTTTTTTTATTGGGGGAAAACTACAAAGCATTTACAGTACAATGTTTACAGTCACAATTTGGAGTGAGCTGATTTCCCAAAATATATTACCACTCAAGTTGACTTATCTTGTTACATTCAAAAACCTACTCTGTCAAAGTAGTCCATAGAGTACATACATAGTGCTCCAACTGTATCTACGTACAACCAACACTCCATTTTAA